>JAGDQP010033731.1:0-20515 GCA_022664845.1 Lepisma saccharinum | reverse complement strand
TATAAGTTTTATCTATTGATTCTTTAATGTTCTCTTCAATTTTTCTACTTTGTCTTATCCACTTATGAAGAAACTATAACTACACGGAAAAGGAGTCATTTGGGTCAGAATTCTATGATGCGCTCTTTAGTCGTCATTTTAACGTGTACTGTTTTTTAAAACATTATAACGCTTGACGGTCCTGAAAGGAAAATTATATGACGAAGCTGTCAACGAAAAGAAAATCGTTATTTACTTTACGAACTAAAAAAATAATTGTGTTGTGAAATCCGTTGGATTTCTAATGCGTAATTTAATTGCATTATTCCACGTTTACTTTTATTATAAAATCCAAGTCTGAAACAGTAAAAACATATTGCAAGCAGCACAGACGCACTGCAAAATCAACTACGATTTCTCCAGGGTAATTCCCTCCCAAGTACGGCCGGCGAGAGTTGATCGCAGATACATTCGCCTGCTTAATAATAATTTAAAAAAAAAAGAGTAGCGGAACACCCAATCTAATCCAATGCAATCTTCGTTCTTGGTGATTTTTTGTGTTGTAGGAAGTATCGGGGCAAACCCCTTGCTTCTATCCTTTTAGTTTTAATACATTTTTTTTCCTTTTTTCCTAACTAGTAACAAGTGCAACTGTCACACCTGTTTTTTTTTTCACTTACTTGTTACTTATTATTATTATTTTCATTGCTGGTTGAAGTGGATCAGATGGAGGGGGGAGGTAGCAATTGTACAGGATGGTGGAGGTAAAGGCTTTTACTGGATTCTTGGCATGGGGTGTGTATTTCTTCTTGGTTGTGCGGTGGCGATGGTGTTGACTTCAGGATGGTGGGAGTTTCTTGTTCTCTGCCTAGCCCAAAATCTTGGTTGTAGTCTGCGTAGATGTTCGAGAAGGTAGGGTACATCGGCGTCTTCATGGAGTTGGATGGTTCTTGTGTATCGGTCGTGGCCGGTGATGATGCGTAGGGTTTTGTTCTGGGCGACTTGGAGATGGTTGATGTGGTTGGGAGCTGCGTGGAGCCAGGCTGGGGAGGCGTATGCCAGGAGGGATCGTATCATAAGTTCGTAGATTCTGATGCGTGTTTTGAACTTCAGGCTGTGACTTCTCAGGAGGGGGTACACAGTGCGGCGGTTCGCTGAATTGCTTGGGAGGCTATGCCTTTGAGGTGGGTTTGGAGTTCATAGTGAGGTCTAGGTATTTGATGGTGGTGGTGTACGGTATTTGCTGGTTCTGCAGGGTGAGTGGTGTTGGTGGTCTTCGTCTTGTAAACACTATTGCTTGGCACTTGGGTGGGCTGATATTAATGCGCCAGGTGGTCGTCCATCTCTGTAACAGATCTAGTTGACGTTGGAGAGCTGTGGTGGCGAAGCTTAAGTTTTTTTTTTGGGCGACGAACAGCGCGGTGTCGTCGGCGAATGTGGCAACCCAATCGCTATCTCACCTTTCGAGAACGTCCCTAAGCAACTTCCACACTGCCAAACTCCTTCTTACTTTTATCACGTGAAAGTCGTTTAGATATAGATTACTTCGTTTGCTGTACAGAAATGACATATTTATCATCTGCGCCCAAGACAAAATGTCCCGAACATTATTCACGCACGGTAGGCAGATAAGTTTGGCAACAGCACTGCTCTTCTCTCTCTCGCAAACGAACAGTCAGAGATCAATTCTCGTTGGCCGCAGTAGTGCCTTGTGAAATACCAAGTGTCGTAAATTCGTTCCGAGTTTTAGTGTGTTCTACGCGCGGTGAAATGCACAGCAAGTAAAATTATGGTCCGGTGAAAAGAGTATTAACGTATTTCACACAAAGGACTGTTTTCCGTGAAGCAGAACATGTCGCTAAAAAAAATGTATTGAGGGTGCTACTACGAAACTTTAAAAAAATAAATAATACAGGCTTATAGGAAATGGGGAAGTGACATCACCTAATACAACTGAAAGGTCTCACATCAAGTATAGTAAAATGTCAAAATATTAGTTTGCTCAAATATATCCAGTACGAGTTATGGCCACTAGAGGGCCAGGAGGTGTCTGATCTATCTCGTGTCCTGCTCTACTTATGATCACCATTCTTGATGCTATGTATTCCTTGTAGTCCAGTGAATCATGTATCGAAAGAACAAGTGGCTTTACCAATAAACAGAGCTCCGGGGACGAAAAGTCACTGGAAAAGCATAATAACTGCCCTTAATATATTAGAAATTTCTCGTAGTTACATTATTTAAATTTTACACGGTAAATAAGACTTGGATAATCTTAAAAAGCACATATATTTTTATGTTTTCATACAGATCAGAAAAAAATATGATATTTTAACCAATCTGTAGATAGATCTTCCTTTCAATCTGTATTTGCTTTCTATTCATCATTGCACTTCTCATTCCTCGAAATCAGAGGAAGAAAAATGCTCCAATATTACATTTCCCATGTGTTAATTCAGGGTAAGTCAAAATGATGTTCCCGATTTCGTTCATTTGTTGTTCGAAAAGTAATGAGCTTTTCTTGCAATGTAATTTCTGGAATATAATCTCAAAAAGTTTCCCCCCTATCTACCGCAGAGCCGCAGTTGCTCTTACGTTTACCAGGAAGCAGTTTAGTCGAAGCGAGCAATATGGCTACTACAGGATAGCAGAACTGAATTGGGAGATTAAGAATTGATGAAATGGCCACCGAGATTCCCAGATCTCATCCCTTGCGATTTCTTCCTCTGGGGTTTCACCAAGGATCGCGTATTTGTGCCACCGCTTGCTACAACAGTGATTGAATTGCATGAGCACGTCACTGCAGCTGTGGCCGGCGTTCACTCTCACATCCTAGGAAGACTTTGACAGGAACTTGACTATAGACTAGATGTGTGTTGTGCAACACGAGGACAGCACACTGAACATTTATAATATATTAGAAAAACTTTTTGAGTTGGTCAATCAGTGTGGGTAATATCTGTTTATTTAAGTCTTATTAAAAGGAAAATAATAATGATTGATCGGGAATAATAATAACATAATAACAATAATTAAATCGGGAACATCTTTTTAACTTAACCAGTATTTCTCTCAACCTTTTGCTTTTATTCATATTTTCTATTTATCATATTCATTAATTAAACTTCGCCTTCTTCACAGAACTTGTCACATTATTCAACCTTCCTGCAACATACAATTTGTAGGGAATGAACACTTGTAGTATTAAAGGCAGTTGATGTGCTTTTCCAGTGACTTTCCGTACCGGCGTACCCGGAGCTCTCTTTATAGGTAGCGCCACTTGTTCTTTTGAGATATAAAATTATGAGTTACTAGACTTTCTTTTTTCATTTCGGGACCCTCCTTCCACCCCTGCCTCTTAGCTATTTTACCTTATCTTAGCTATATTAGCTCCGGCTCTGGATCGCCAACCTAATGGGTATCTCGAACACAATGTCCTTCTCCTCAGAGTCGGGGGAGGCTATCCCCCGAAGATCTCTCCCCGTCTTGACCCTGCTCGGCGTCAAGTCAGGGAGACATAGGACCTGATTTGCACAATTTGTAAAGTTTATGGTGGAGGATGAGGGATTTCTCTTATGGCCCAGAAGCCAGTATCAAACCTGGGCCCTTATTTTCTCTAACTGGGGAATTGATTTATTATTACATTGAGAAATACAAGATTATTTAAACCTGGTTGGTGGAGTTTAGGGCCTATGTTACCTCGTTTACCTTTATTTTATTTTTTTCTTCATTATTATCTGCTCATTTCTCTTGTTTCCTGAAATTATAAGATCATATATGATTTATCCTTGGTAAGTTTTGTATTTTAATTTATTTATTAATGGTGTTTGGTTGTTTTACGGTTTCTTTTGTTATAGTTGTTTCTGCACTATTAATTTCATTTTAAATAAAAGTTAAGCTAGTGTTCATATTCATAATATAGTTTATCAATATTACATTCCTATTATCTAGTATAGACAGTGCTAATTAAAGCGGTACAAGTTATAAAGTTATAAGGCCCTGCACGTTTGAATCATTCCTCATTGCAGAACTAAACTGAATATTTCTTTTCCTATATTAGAGTATGAACGATATGTGTATCACAATAATAAAAATGTAATAGAAGAGAATAAAATATGAAACAAAACTAAATTAAGTAAAACAAGTAAATAATAAATTATTAATAGCCAGTCTTTCTTTCACATTGACAAAATACCGCACTCATATTTCATTACCTCAGTATATGATGGTGTACAACGCGTAGCAACTCCATTCAAGACTGCCTGTTAATACAGATACCGTAAAAGAGCAGCAATCTCACAACGTGGATCCATGGATGAGTGGATAAGACGACGAGCTACCAACGAGAAGTGCAGAACGTTCCTGTGTTCGAACCCCACAGCAGCCAATGAGATTACTTACTCTTAGAAAATTAACCCTGTAAATCATGATGAGAGCAACGGATAAAATGAAACTAAGTATACGAAGAGAAACTTGATAATAGTAGTTGAAATACGCGTCTAAAACCACCGAGGAAAATGTTACCCACTAACTGAGTAATAGTTACCAAGGCCTTTGGTAAAAACTACCGAGAAAAAGGGTAATGTTTACCCACTAACTCGGTAAAATTGACCCAAGGGTAATTTGGAAGCGCTACGAAGTTTTAACCGAGATACTCGGTTACTTTTCCCCAGCAACTCGGTAACATTAACCAAAGGAAAAAGGGGGTATTTTTAAGCTCTACGTATTTTTACCCGAAAAATTCTGTTACTTTTGTCCAGAAAGTCGGTAAAATTAACCCACAAAACAAGGGTAATTTTACGCAGTACGATGTTTTAACCGACGAACTCTGGTATTTTTGCCCAGAAACTCTGGAAGCTTTACCAAGAAACAAAGGTATTTTTTTACGAACTACGCAATTTTAATCGAGAATCTCAGTTCAATCTTCCGAGAAAAGGGGTAATTTTTGTTCACTGAACTTGGCAACAGTAGCCTAACAATATCGGCTTAAACTTACCCTGTACGTACTCGGTTAATTTAATCACTTATCTCGGTAAACAGAAAGTTCGTTCAATTTGCCGTCAACGAAGAGATAAAACTTAGTGTCCCTGCAGGTCGGTTAAATTTAACCATCTTTCGGCTAAGTTAACCCTGAAAATTTTTCTGTGTACAAATATTCTAGGATATGTGTACCCCTCTATTCGGTTTTCTTGTTATTAATTTTACATTTCATAATGGAATGTATTGAAAGCGGCTTGATTTTCTTTGATATTTCACAGATTATTTGGGGAGAGATAAATATTCTAGGATATGTGTACCCCCCTATTGGATGCTCTCTTATTATTAATTTTACATTTCATAATGGAATGTATTGAAAGTGGCTTCATTTTTTTATGTTCGGAGATTTTTATGGGGGTACCCCCCGCTATTGGGTGTTTTTGTTATTAATTTTACATTCCATAATGGAATGTATTGAAAGCGGCTTGATTTTCTTGGATGTTTCCGAGATTTTTAGGGAGGTGCCCCCTATTGAGTAAGTTTTGTTGTTAATTTTTGTATTCTGTAATCAAATGCGGCTTATTTGTAGAAAGCGGCTTATTTTCCTTTGATGTTACTGACAATGGAAATGGGGTACAAATATCCTAGGATATTTGTCCCTTGTTACAAATATCTGGGGGTACACGTATTCTACGGCACCGGCTATACTTAAGGCTGTTTATTACGTGCAAATTCCAGTACATATTATATTATAAAATTCATATCCCGAGGGTATCAAAAGTGTTGCCAATCTTTTAGTAAAGGCAGCACTGTGACTAAATAATTATTCATTGTAGAGAGAACAGTTTACAGTCTCTAAGGTAATATTACAGTAAATCATGCAGTGCCGAATCTCGGAAGAAGATACATTTTTTTCATCTGCAAGTGATAGTGGGAAGTTGAGTACGGAAATTCGTGCTATCATATTCTAGTACAAAGGACAAGTTGAATCTTAGACCCCAAATTATCATAAATAAGATCAAACGTTTTGTCAATGATATTTCAGTAAGTTAAGTTACAAGCACAATAACAAGTACTTTATCCCCAAACCCCTGAAAAGTTAACCTAATTCGCACACTGGTGACGAATCTATAAAGAGCAGATTCCTCTCATGATAAGACAGCAAAGACAAACTTGAATCATTTCGCGGCCTTCTTTAGCCTCCGTAACTCATGCGAGACCCAGACATATGGGTAGTTTCTACACAGACAATGAATTTTATGTCTCACTTCCTCGCACGTTTGGTTTTTAATCACCTCAATACTCACGAACGCAGCCTCATTATCCACAGTTGTCTTACTGACCATGGTGCTCCTCCAGGAATTAGCTGCGCTCCTGAAATATCCTGTACCACCCTTGGAACTGTCCATTCACTCAAAACACTCACTTCCGAGCCGCGCTGGCTCAATTGGTAGAGCGCTCACCTCTAGCGCTAGGGGTTGTAGGATCGATCTCTGTTCATGCCATGTGAACTTTGTGGTGAAAAAAAAAAAACAACGTGTGCGTGGGTTTTCTCCGTGTTCTCCCATTTCCTCCCACTCTCTTCATTCTACCAATTCATCTCATCATCATCCATCCGGCCTGAGCCAAACTTGCAACTTCACCTAATTTCCGTTTTCTATTCTTTTCTAGGGAGACAAGAAGCTTATTTCTAAATCAAGATGTCCTCCTGTAGTTGCTGTGACTATCAGGATACCACATCCGTAGCTAACACATGCGGAGCTGGTTCCGTACTCTTTATGACGCTTGTCCAAACATTAATCCAAACCCAATGCAGCATTGCAGACCCATGCGGAAGAATTTCTCCAATTGAAGACCCAAATACAGAGTACGATTTCGTCGTTGTTGGTGCAGGTGTAGCAGGATCTGTAGTGGCAAGCCGCCTTAGTGAAGTGTCGGACTGGACGGTCCTACTTCTAGAAGCTGGAATCGACGAACCAACGGCCGCTGAAGTACCAGCATTTGTAGGAAAATTGACTCACACTATTTTCGACTGGAATTATACAACGGTACCACAAGAAAACGCATGTCTGAGTAGAAATGGTGTGTGTAGTTGGTCTAGAGGGAGAGCAATTGGTGGGACTGGTATTCTAAATGGTATGATGTACATTCGAGGACGGCCTACAGATTTTGATACGTGGGAACAAGAAGGAAACGAGGGTTGGGGATTCGATGATGTGTTGCCGTATTTCATTAAATCCGAAGATAATGGGAACATCGACTCTGTAGATGAAGATTATCATGGAACTGGCGGTTATCTTCCAATTGAGAACTTCCATTTCCTTCCACCTATTGGACCTGCTGTTTTAAATGCAGCAAAAGAATTAGGATTCCACGTGGGAGATCTTAATGGAAGAAATACAACCGGATTTGCGATTGCACAGATGACAACTAGAAACGGAGTAAGATATTCACCTGCTAAAGCCTTTCTTAGACCCGTTCGAAATAGGACAAATTTGGATATCATTACTGGTGCACTGGCAAGTAAAATCATAATAGATCCCTCCACAAACAAAGCAACTAGCATTCAGTACATCAAGAATGGGGAGACTGTAACTGTAAACGTAACAAAGGAAGTTATCGTGTCAGGTGGAGCTGTAAACTCTCCACAGTTGCTTCTTCTATCGGGTATTGGTCCAAGGGCAGATCTGGAAGAGTTAGGTATAGAAGTCATGCAAGATGTCCCAGTAGGTAAAAATTTACATAACCACGTGGCTGTTAGTGTTAGTTTCACAATGAATGACACAAACTACAACATGCTATCAACCGAAACGCTAATGGAGTATATTGAAAACCGTGCAGGTCCTCTTTCAAGCACCGGAACGTCTCAGATTACTGGATTAATATCTTCTAACTATACTGATCTAGATAATCCTGATTTACAACTTTTCTTTAATGGCTATAGTGCGGGATGCTCTTCAACTGGTTTGTCTGACGAATGCAGTTCGGGATCAACAACGGAATGTGGAAGGCGGAGCCTGGGAATAGTACCAACGCTTATAAATCCCCAAAGCAGAGGCGAACTGAAACTCAGCACTACGGATCCATTAGATCCCCCACTTATGGATCCTAGCTACCTTTCAGTACCACAAGATATAGATATTCTGCTATACGGAGTAAGATTTGTTCAGAATTTTACCAAAGCCCAAGCATTCGAGGCCTGGACCCTTCAAATGAACACCAATCCTGTTGAAGCATGTGCAGATAATGCATTTGATAGTGACGAATATTGGAGGTGTGTAATTAAGCAAAATACTGGTGCTGAGAACCATCAAGCGGGAAGCGTGAAAATGGGACCTGCAAGTGATCCTGAGGCAGTAGTTGATCCTCAACTTCGTGTGCATGGTGTACCTAATATCCGTGTGATGGACGCTTCAATATTCCCACAGGTTCCAAGAGCTAATCCAACTGCCTCTATTGTTATGATCGGTGAAAAAGGTTCAGACATGGTAAAGGAGACCTGGCAGAATCATCATTAAATTGTGCAATACGGGTTTCTCTAGTTTTTATACAATATATTCTACCTAAAATTTAGCTTTATTATTGTAGTTTCTATTTAAAACGTCTCGATGAACGGTACTATATGAAACCTCATTAAATGTGTTATCTTGCTTATCGATACAGTGACTTTATTGTTTCATCAATAATTGAATATATGTAAACTTCTATGAACGAAAAAGAAGAACTAGGATATTATTGATTCTAATAGTGCTCTGATTTTATATTCATGCTTTGTTTATATTTGTTAACGTTAGTGTGATATTTCTTAAAGTGAGAAGGTGTGGATGCAGTGAAGTCCAATTGTTGTGCCTGTTGAAGTGGAGCAAGTGAATGAATAACATTTTAAACTCAATCTTGGACTGACTTTTTCAGCTGCTAAGATTAGACAGTGGAAGCATGTAACTATTTTATGATGCTATTGGTGTATGTGATACCTTGCGATTTGAAACCTTCGGTTGTACGTGATAAATTAAAGACTGAGTTGAGAAGAGTACTAAGGACGTTTTCAAGCTGTACACAGAAGGAAATATAAACGGAAGTGAGCCGTTACAACAAAAGTCTAACATGCCAGTTACATCAAAAATGTATCTAGAATTACAAAATTTCAAGGTTGATGAAAAAAACCAAGTCGAATGAACTATGGATACAATAAGTAATTAGCATTATATTAAATTCCTGTGCATAGCTAGTATGTGTCATAAAGTGAAGTATAATGTGTCAAAGAAATTAAGTAATATGACACAATAGTGTATAGTCCAGTGCAATTAGACAAAAAATCATGAAAACCCGGAAGTTTCGAATAACAAACTGAAAATTGGTACAAATATTCAGAATCATGTCGGGAACAACATACGGAAAGTCCCAAAAATCCTACTTGGGGAAAAGTCGACGCCATCCTTAACTTTTATACTTTCTTAATTTTTAATGGAGCGCCTGAATAAATTAAGATATTGATTTCGTTTAAAAGCTAAACTGATATTTCTAATCTCTTTTATTGAAATAAAACTCATATCTGCCAAGTTGAATGGAACTTTTAGGTGTTTCGTCCTTAATTGGGACATACAACATGGTAACTAGTTCTAAATGTCTGTAAGCGGTTGTTTTGACACTTGCCTACGTATCAAGAAAATTGTTGCACAAAATTGAAGAGCAATTTCAAACCTCAAAATTGGGAGAATACTCGAAAGGTTGCCATGAACAACATCAGTATTTAAAAAGTATGCAAAATTGGCGTGCCAGGGCCACCAAACATAAGATTTGGCTCTCTGCAGTTACACATGGGGGCCAATTTTGGTCACCACTTCTTTGCTTTAAATTGTTCTAATTTGGACGTTCTGATTTGAAAATCATACTTGGAAGATAGGTAAAGTATAAAAGGGAGGACTGTTCCACTTTTTTTTTATTTACATGGCAATTCATCCTATTCCTTGTCTACTTTCAATATGATTATGCATTATTGTATAACATGCATGTAATTTATATTTAATGTAAATAAAAATAATATATTAGCTAGGGATGCTCTTAATGTCTAAGTGATGCTCTGAATATGCTGAACGATAAATTACAACGGGTATCTATCGCCAGTCACACCGAAAAACTATGGGTACAGTCCTTCCAAATGAAAGTCATGTCTCTGCTTATTAAGGTTGGACGTTCTGGCGTTTGGAATCTCCATATTTACTACGTTCAGACCAGGGGTGTAGTGGAGGGTATACGACGTGTACCCACCTAAAATTTATGAAGTACGCAAGTATATGAGATAGTAAGTGAAAGGTTTCATTACAACGAGCGAAGAGTATACCTACCTAAACATTTAGCATTACATTCTTGGTGCGCACCATGACTCCGTACTTGCACGCTGGTGACCATTTCAAATATGCAAAGTAGGCACACACATACTTGCGACAAATGCTGACACTGGAAAAGATAATACCTCATGAGGCATTTGACAAGTTCGTCAAATATGGCTACTTCGCCTTTCGAAGGACCTGGCACATAGACGGACATGACAATTGACAAGTGGTGCTGTATACGATAAAGATTACAGCTGGATTAACTCAGGATCGAGGAATGACTGAAACTGTGATAGCAACCTGGGTCTGCAGTGTCTGATTCTACACGCATAGATCCTGTCGGAAACTATTGTGGTGTTTCCTCAGGAATGCCTGATTAACATGTGGAACTGCGAGAGTCGAAGAAAGCCAGAGATATAAAGGACTTCCAGAAGATGAAAACCTGGATGCTCTCGCATAACCATTTTGGAACATCTTCGAGCGTTTTGATGTCCGTAGCTACGGGCTTAGTGGCTGATGATGTTTGTGTGAACTGTGATGAGGTCCAAGCGCGAGATCTATCTGTGATAAGCTAAACGTTTCAGAAACATCCATATCACGCGAAAGAACAAATATCAGTTACATGTGGACAAGACCATAAAATTCAACAGAGATGAAGGCGTTAACACGAACCAACTTTCTCGTCCGCTCCTATGCTTCGTGCGAAGCAACGAGGATCTACTATCTAAGCATTTTAAATGTGAACTGTCCGCAATATCACCTACCTTGCCTTTCTCGACCGCGTTTCGACAGAAAAGCAACAAATCGCCATTGGTTACTATTTTTGCGGAGTTCACACTTTGCGAAAGCACACTCCCGTTGGATCCCGTTTACACAATCAACGGATATTTTCTTTTGCACTGCGTGATGTGTGTGCGTCTGGCTATCAGCAGATATGTCTACAATGTGGTGAATATATTAAGCAAAACTATAGATGAGGTGTTATTGTAGTATTGATAGCTACTCCGTTCCATTCACGACATATGAGAAGCACGAGAGAACAACTGGTAAGAGTCGGTGATGGAGGCAGTCATCGGTGATCTCAAACCAAAGATTGCACCTTAGGGGCTCTTTTTAGAAAATGCTAAAATTAGATTCATAGCTCTTTTAATTCACAAAACATTTCAAATCTGCAGCTGTCACTGTACTTAAAGTTTCCAACTATGCAGACTCATTGATAATTTCAACATCATGACAGTTGACGAAAAAGGAGAGAATTCAATTGTAGAAGAACAGCCAGACGTACTGGTCCTCTTAGCTGCGCACCCCGATACAGGTAACGTTTAGACGCTAATGCCTGGGAAAAAAGACGCTTCTAACAAGGTTTATTCGAGAAAAAATGAGGGCTAGCCTAAAATATATTCTTCCCAATCTTTTTTTTTTTTGTATCCACAGGGTGTGACAAATTCTGCGCCTTTTAGAAAGGGAAAGGAATTCCTTCATATATATATATATATATAATGCTTTAAGAATACGTAAGCGTGTTCAACAAATTGAATTGTATACTCACCTAGAAATAGCAGCGGTAATAAAGGCCTTTATTCTTGCTTTATACGGCTACGTTGTCAATTAGAAGTTAGTCCCCGAGACACATCGTCAGTACATGAGCACTGCAGTTGGTCAAACCAAAATTTCCCTTGGCTTTACTTTCACCGACATGGTCCGCAGCAAAGCAACACTCGCATTGAGTTTTCCACTACTTTCAAATTTGAAAAGACGTGCATTAATCAGCAACGTATTGAGGATGTGCCACTTCTAAACCAATGGTCACTAATCGCTATATACCTATGACAAGCCATACGGAACCCGCATTTTAAAATATCTTGAACATGATCTCATACAGCTGTAAGTCTGGCTGCGAACGAAAGCGTGAATGCCAAACAAGTAACCTAAACTGCTCATCATAATGTGGCTGTTGCCCAGGACACGGTTATAATAATTTTCATGATCCGATGACAACCCGTTTAAACACAGTTAGAAATAGTTGCCAAGTTGAATTTCCCTATCAAAGACAAAACAAATAAGATGTCATTAAACTTGGCCAACTGTTTGTTTTGTTTCAATAAAAAGATGCTAGAAACATCAATTTAGCTTTTTAACGAAGTCGATGGCTTCATTTGTTTAAGTGCCCCATTCAAATTAGAAATAATAATATTAAAAAAACGGCGTTTTTTCAAAACGCCGGGTTTTTCCCAGGTAAGTTTTGGATATTTTCGATACGTTGTTCATGGCAATATCTTAAATACTGTATCAATTTCACGCTTTTAAATTTCTCTTCAGTTTAAGATATAATCATTTTCAAGATCCGACAACAAATATGTGGTGAAAGCAACCACTTAGAACACATTTGAACTAGTTGCTACGTAGAATTTCTCATCTAAAGACGAAAACCCTAAACATGTCATTCAGCTAGACAAAACATCAGTTTTATTTCAATAAAAGAGGGTAGAAATGTCAGTTCAGCTTTTAAACGAAATCAATAGCAATTTATTTAAGTGCTCCACTGATAAGTATAAAAATTATAGATGGCGGCGGGTTTTCCAAGATGGCGATTTTTTCCCAAGTGGGAATTTTTTAGATTTTCCGTATGTTGTTCCCGACATCATTCTGAATATTTGTACCAATTTACAGCTTGTTAATCACAAATTCTGGGTCAAAACTTAATTACGCTGAACTAATGAGATAGAAGGCACAAAAAGTACCTGTTCTATATTTATATATTACAAAATATTGAAGTGCTAATATTTCATAGACAATCTACTTAGAAAGTTTTAGAAAATATTCTATTGAATAAAAATATAAATTATTTGCTCCGCTACAGCAATAATAAAATAATTGAACTCCTATGCATGATCCTGTACTAACACAAAAATACTTGGTACGATTAAAATTATGAATTTCTTATTTTTGTGCGTTCTTTCTAACAATCAATTCAATGAAGTCACACCAGTATTCATTCTCCTTGACAAAAATGAAATGAGGTTTTAGCAATGCTTTTGAGATTGTCAGTATTTGTACAATAACAAACATAAAAGAATGTCATAAAAAAAATCGTCTTTAAACAAGGAACTCAATAAATAATTTACACAAAATCTTAGAATCAAATCAAATCTATATGTTAAGTCACTTATATTTCCCATTCTAAAAGTTCTAACCACTCCTTGCCTTCCAAAATAAAAGTCTCCTACATTCTCATCAAGGTTTCCTTCCTACCTTTCTCAAGGTAAATGGTAGTGTTTGTTCTAGTTACGTCAAATTAAATGTAATAATGACTTTATGAAAACGAAAAGAAACACCATGGTAAGAAAAAATATAGAATTTTACATCATAATGGTATGGTAGTTCACGACCTCTATTCCAGATATTTATCAACAAAACAAAGGATACATACACATTTCATATGATTTATGAGTGCAAGTGGAACCGATAGTCGCGCTCAAATTCTGACAGGATTTACATTGCCAGCGGTAGTGTTGGGCAATGCCGATTGGGTAATAGGTAGGTAATAACATTGTTTCAGTAATTTTTGCCTTCTTCGAAAGTATATATTGCAAGTCAACGAGATGTATAGACATACTAGGTTCAAGGAGCTGTTGTAAAAGGTAATCTCATACTAAAGCGAATGTTTAACTGGAAGAGAAAGTCTATTTTGATGGCAACTGTTTTCGAACATCCACTTGCACTATGATATTAAAGATGTATATAAACAACTACTGTATTAAATGCAGTACACTGCAAGGTTCTTAGTAACACGGAATTATTAAAATCTACAAAAAATATTACATTACGGACTTTTTTTTTTTTTTAATATGAAAATGAGGAAGGAATTTTGAGACACTTTTGCATTCAATGATGTCAAATCTTGTTTTTGAACTGCGCAGTCTCATGAATACTTGGTATTACTGGATGCTTTGCAAGGATTCGTTGTAAATTTATTTCCAATTATCACTAAACCGTACATATAACTGGTTTCAGTCGTCACTGAAAAGTTAAAACACTTTAGAAAATAATAAACATAGACAAGCACTGATGTTACCAGAAATAACTACGCCCAACCTATTTACAACATAGCTATGCTAACATTAAATGACATTTCGAATATACCATATATTCTTCTTCCGAGTTAGCCCTATATACTAAAAGAGGAAAAGGAAGTGTTGCAACGACGCGCTCAGAATAAACTCGTGAGCAAAGTAAATAAGATGTCCCTTCTTGCTTTGGTACAAGCACAAAACATCGGATTTTAATTGTAGGACAATCGCAACATTTTTATCTTTTAGTATGATATACATCATAAGAGTTAAAAAGAAACTATTCCTTAAAAAAGTATAACTTCAGCACGGAACGGAACATTTACATTCAGAAAAAAAGTGTTACAAAAATATCTATAACTTCCCAAGGATATTATTATTTTGAAAAGCATATGCAATCAGACAAAACAATAATTTTGGAAATTATATTTTAACATTTAGAAACCTCATTAGCATGCTTTCTTTTTTCGACAAGTTGAGAGACTACATTCAAACGCTTATCCTTTGATCAAACCCAGTCAAGTTCATAAGGTACGTTCGGCCTATAAAGGCTAAGTTGGGTTTATCTAAACACGGACAAGAGAAGAAAATCTAGTGAGTTGTCCGAATTCATTCCCCAACATAATAATCACTTACTCTCTAATGAACAGACATGGTAAAGATATTGTCTAAAAGTATCTGATACAAGAAACCGATACTCAAATAAAAAAGTATCAAGATATCCATACACGACACTTTTTTTAAAAAAAGTAACAAGTAAAAGATGCAGATACTTTTCAAAAATATCTAGATACTTCACTAATACCTGATATTTGACTTCGTTTCTTTGGCGAATGCAAATATAAAATAAACGTTGATACAGAAGAGCTGGACATAAAATTTTTATTAGTAAGAAAATTAATATAAACGAATCAACACTGGCAATGAATTCATTAAAAAATTATGTTCAATTTGATATGAACAATATATGAAACACAAAGACATACTTTGTGAGATACTGCAATTTTGTTTATTTCGAAAAGAGTGAGTGCTTAATTAGTCAATCGAAATTCAGTAACAAAAGATTTCCAGACGTTTCATCTGACAACTGCCCTCTTCTGTAGTGGCAAACATTTCTTGCTACACCGAAAGGTGTTTCCACTGCTTGAGGAATAGCAATATCATACTTGATGAAGACGTTCATTTTCACAGGAATATGTTCTAAATGTTCAAGCCTTTCGCCAGCTATCCCGTAAAACTGGGTTAATTGATCTTCTTGTGAAAGAGAACAAAATCGAAAAATCGATCTTACTCTTTTTTTCAGACATCTTCCTACTTTTGGAAAATATGACGTGTTTTCCATCGTTGGCAACGCACATCACAACATTTACAGGTGACATCCAGATTTGGACATGTTCTTTCTCCTGAATCCTTCTCTCAACGTCCGGATAGACTTGTTCAGCGAGTACTGTAAAATATCGCTTACACAGACACTCGTTAACGCTTAGATGTATCGAGTACTTTCATACAGATACTTTTTTCCCAAGTATCGAGTATTTACCGATATACTGCTATCGCTGTACAAACAATTGGTATCTCGGAAAATACTGTCTACGTCTGCTAATGAACTCCATTACAGAAATTAAACTGAGAACAAGAAACGAAAATACATTCAAAACTGCTCACAAACAGAGGTTCGTATTTTAGCTTAAGGCTGAATATAAGTAGGTATTCCCGACTTTTTCGTTTTACGTCAATTATTTAAATTTGTGTGCAATTAGAAAATAATAATAATAAAAAAAAAACTTTCACAAACTGTAGTTTGTTTCGAATTTTAATAATGAATATAATTAACTTTAAAGAAACTCCAAATCTATGTCAATTTATTATTTCGGAATAGTCCCATGCTGTCCCGGACAGTTCAAACCCTGTAAAACTCCACTTACACCCTCCTAAACTGAAAATTCTGGCGGAATCCCTAGAAATAGGCCATCACATAGCTTAGGTTGAGTTCAAAGAACAGTAGCTTCGAGAACGAAAAACGAAGAATAGAATCATTAAAATGTGGGGGAAAGCTGAAATTAAGAGCTTTGAACTTACTTAAACTTGAATATTGAAGAATATAAGCTTTTTCTACTCCAGCTTCCATAAGTAGTCAGTAAATTCCTTAATCATTCTACCAAACCTGAAGTACAGCCGATCGGAGTAAGAGCCTGACAGATCGCTCTCATTTGGGTAATGCGGGATCAGCACCTTGTCTCCTGTCAGTTTTTCCAGGCGAAATTGATTAAAAATTCCTTCCTTTAGGTATCTTTACTATTGTCTTAACTACAAAAGTTTGAACCCCTACTGAAAATCGAACCTTAAGCCACTTCCATCAAATACTATAGCGAAATATTTTTTTATTTATGGGTCATTCTATTGGTGAATGACTTCGGTCCGCCTCCAATTCAACAAGCTATTAACTTCGCAAGGATGCCTTTACCAAACTTCTATACACTGTAAAAACTGTACCTCTGAATTGGGAGTACGAAATTCCAATTTTGTACTTCCAATTTTTGAGAGACAGTGGCGAACCCAGGGTTGGGTTTACAGGAACAATTCTTTGCTTCCTAGTTCATGGGAAGGAACAGATTAATAGAAACGAAAACGAACATAAAGTATAAATCTCTACGTCCGTCACTGAAAAATAGGTAGTAGGTAGTTTGATATACTCCCAATTTTATAGAATTAGTGACGGGCACAGGGATTCAAATTTTACCATCGTTTTGTTTCTATAAATCTGTCCGCTTCACCAAGAACTGGGAGGCCGCCCCAGTGTAGAGTCATATAAGCTAGAAAGAACTCTTCTAACAAATGAAATCGATTCTTGCGTATCGATTCTCAGTGCTTTTCTGTGGACACTGTTGTCTTCTACGTATGACTTATAACCAAGATTATATAACATCTTCAATATTTCTCAATCATATAATAAGAAACGAGTATTTACTTCTTGTTATGTTAATTACTTAACTATCTTCATCGTCACATTCAAAATCATCGATTTATCTAGGGGTGTGCAGATAATCTACATTTTGGGAAGAGAATCAGGAAAATAATTCCCATCCCAGTCTCGACTTTCGGGAAGGTCGGTACCAATTTTCGTGGATTCCTGAGCCAAAGATGCCTAAAGGCCATAAATAACATGCAATTCAATTTAAATTAACAAACTGTTTTTGAATAAGTTAGTAAAAGGCATAAATTGAAGATATCAAAATACTAGCTTTTTTTTTAAAAAAAAAAGTCAGTTTTTAAACACTTTTGTACTGTACAAAACATTGAAATAGTCTATAGACGAAACTTCAAGTACAGTCCATTTATCATTATTATTATTATTATGTAAAGCATACAAAGCTAATTGCTTTTTATCCATGGAACCTGCATTTCGCTCTCGGTACTATAGGTAAATAACAAAAAGTTTTGCTTTTCAGTCAGAATTTTATTTATTTATTTATTTAGTGACAACACAACAGGCAATGGCCTAATTATAGTGTTGAGCTTTACAAAGTAGTTGTACAGAGTTTATCTAAATAATCATGCAGTTTCAAAAAATTGTGTATATGAAATACTATTCACATGTGATGGGAGTGTTGTTCTGGTTGTTGGTATGTTTTCTCTGCTTCGAAAATATGGGAACAGTATGAAATTATCTGATTTACGTAATTTTGTCAACAAAATATGAGCAAATAGATAATTTTGTCACAGAAGAATTTAAAAAAAGGTAATTTTGCCATTGTATATGTAGAGGCATGGTAAAACCCATAGCTATATGGGGTTCTAGGGAAGCCGGGTTATTCCTAAATAATTCCGCCCCTTAATATTTTCTTGACCGTTTATAAAAATCTGCTTAATGCTATGACTGCCAATGATTCTGTTACTAGTTAATGAAAATAAAAATGCTTTATTTTGAGATTGTTTCACTGTTCCAACCTCGACTCGAACGGTGAGACATTAACAGAAAGAGAACTAACATTCGTAATGAAGAAAATAGGAAAACTTGACGTTCAAAATTGCTTACTTCAGTGCCTAAGTTAAAACAATGGGACCCTGCAACAATTGTTTTGACCAAGATCTAACATCGCATAATAATAATAATAATAAACCAATATAAAACAAAGAAGTTTCCTCTTTCTGGAAGCCACAAGCTGCTTTTAGCCTACTAAGCTACGTCTCACGATTGCATCCATGCTCTTGTCTCCCCGTTCCGTTTTGAAACCCTGCAAATGAAATAGTGGTATCTAAACGAGGAAAGACGTTAACATAACGCACCTTTTCGAGAAAACTGGCACAACTGAGACAAATATAATTTTGCAAGAGGAGGAAGGAAGTTACATTTTACTTGAGAAACTATATTTAAAAACCGTCAAACGAAAAAAAAAAAAAAAAACCTTCTTCTATCTACCAACCACCATTGACTTGTGACATTTTTGTCAAATGAGAATGGTTCTCTAATGCCATTTAGCCAACACAACGGTTTTTTTGTTTTTTGTGTTTTTAATTTTCAGATGTGTAACTTTTCTTGTGAAGGTACGATATGGTTTAAAAATTTGACGATAGGAATAATACTGTAACTAATGAAAGAATGTGGTTCTAAAATAACACGCAGAACATGCAATATTTTGCTACCTGCGAATTCCAGACGCTCTTGTCATCTCAATTCGCTTACAATATACTTTACTACACTGTCCGATTTGTGAAATTTCCAGAATTAGTGACAATTTTGTATTATACGGTATCGTGGAATTGTCCATATACCAGGCCAGATGTACAGTATATACTGTATCTGTAAACAGAGCCAGGGAATATTTTTGCAGAGACGGGGAAATCCCAACCATCCCCAGCTATATATCGAACACTGCTTTACTAGATATTGGATTTGTCTTGCTGTTCGACCTGACTCACTGTACACTCAGATGTGACAAAATTACTACCCCTACCCCTCCCACAAAAAGGCTCATAAACTTGTGTTCAGCACACAATAAGGCAGTAAAGTTTCTTCAAGATGTTACTAATAGTATAATAATACGTTATCAAATGAAACGTAATATGTATGTTTATTTTAGCTCTTGTGTCTAATTTAAAGTATGTTATATGATCTTCAAACGTATTACTTCAGATAGATGTGTGGCAATAACAATTTGGACTGTTGGACACACGAATGTTTTGCTTGTAAATAACATACACATTCATTAGCAGACCAATTTGTCCATGCTCTATATGATTAACAGAACTTGCATTATGTTCTTTTACTAGTATTGGTTCCACGCCGAGAGGTTGTTATACAGCATATCGCTGTTAATATTATATCTAGAGTTCGGATTGATATGCACTAAAAACGTTAAAATATGCATGCAACTATGCACTAAAATTCGCAAGAATATGCCCTAAAATATGCAATGAAGAAGTAAATGTAACAACAAATTCCGCCTTTAAATGATCAAGTTTATTGTAAGTAAAATGTGAATGAGATACAGTGGCATAAGATATTGATGTATGTAAAAATTTAACATAGAATTCTACGTCTATTTATATAAAACAACAATTGGACTCAATTTGATATGTAATACAAGAAATTGGTATTCAGTATAGCAAAACGAACACAATCTATTTACGATGAGACAACATTTGACTCCAAATTAAAGTTAATGACATTTAGAATTGCAATACAAAACTATTTATTTTTAAGATTTTCTGGCAAAAAATTTTCGCCTGTCACTTAACACATTTTTGTACACGGAAAATGTTCTTTCCGTTTCACAACTTGTTAGAGGGCAATATTCTAAGCGAAGAAATGTCACTAGCTGAGAAATCTGTTGAAGCACCTGACTAACATCCGGTACAAATTTTAATAATGGATTTTTGTACCAATTTATTCTACTTTTTGAATAAATGCTGCCCCAACTGAATTAGAGATAATTTTTCTCATTCTTCCATTAGTTCCAACTTCCAACCCTGGCGTCAGATTGGGTCTATGTCAGAACGCCCACCAAAACGACAAAACACCCAAATTAAAAAATGGTCAGACCGCCCACTCGTAAAAATGGCAACAACGTTGGGTCTATGTCAGAACACCCACCAAAACGGCAAAACACGCAAATTTAGAAATGGTTAGAACGCCCACAGAAACGGTCAGATCGG
>JAGDQP010033730.1:0-20516 GCA_022664845.1 Lepisma saccharinum | reverse complement strand
AAAATAACAGGCTCATTGGCATACCAATTCTGTAATTCACTGTCTACTATTTTTCGATGTTACTTTAGGAAACCGACGAATAGTCATCATATAATACTTAGAAAGCTTATAAATATATAATACACACAAAACTTAGTAATACACTTGTAATACTCATAATACTTATAATATAACAGAATACGTTAATTGTAAACTTATAATCTTGCTTCATTATTAATGCACGTAATCAGGAAGTGTTGTGATTGTTGTGGGAAAATAAAACATCTAATTCCCTTGGATGCCTATCTTGGTTGAAACTTGACCTTGAAGATAAACTTCATTGTCACTTTCTTGCCAAAATCGATCTCAGTATAGAGTTTTTTACATCGTAAAAACTGTACCTTTGAATTGCGGATACAAAATTCCAATTTGGTACCCACAGTTTTTTGAGAAGCAGTGGCGAACCCAGGGTTGGGTTTAGAGGGGTGGTGATTTGCCTCCCAGTTCTTGGGAGGGAACAGATTAATAGAAACAAAAACGAAGGTAAAACATGAATATCTGGGTCCATCACTGCCTCTGAAAATTAGGTGGTATAATATACCCCCAATTTTTGAGAATCAGTGACGGACACAGGGATTCATATTTTACCTTGTTTTTTTTGTATTAATCGGTTCCTCCCAAGAACTGGCAAGCAAAGCACCGCCCCTCTAAACCCAACGCTGGATTCGTCACTGCCTCTCAACCCAGAATTCAAAGATACAGTTTTTGAGGTGTAAGTTTGATCACGCTCTTTCTGGATGTATACACAAGTGTTATTCCTTATTTTGTAACAGAGTTAGTAATTAATATTACAACACTAATCCACTGTCACAAAAAGAGATAAATTCTACCAAACTATGCACTGAGCTTGAAAATGGCAAGAAAGTGACATTGTGCCGTTTATTTCCGAGGTTTATTTATATATATATATATTTTTAATAATTAAAATCGTTAAACTCGTCTCGTAGTAATATTAAACCTCATATATGTTTCGTGATCCAGCAGATGCTTTTTAATTCAGCTTGGGTTGTGTTAAAATTATCAGCAGGACGCAACGATCCATTTTAGCTAACGAAGGTTTTCCATTTTCCGACTCTGATAGTGTGGTTATTTGTGGCATCGTGGTTTTGAGAGCGAGAGAGATTTGGAAGCTCCAGTTGAAATAAACAAGGGATAAATATGTGTACAGCTGCGGGATATGGTTTAGTCCTCAACCGACAATATAAGCTCTACCTTGAAAAAAAGGTACGTTTGTGCCATTACTAGGATGGAAGTTTAGAATGTATCGCCTTTAATAGGAAAATTTAAGCTAAATTACAAGTGCTACAAGTATTTAAGTGCATATGTTTGATTGGTATAAATATAACATTAGCAAAAGCATATAGTGGAAGAAATAATTTATGTAATAATGGGTACACACTCATTGTCATACCAATTCTGTACTTTACTGTCCACTATTTTTCGATGTTACCTTAATTTACGAAATCACCAAATAGTCATCTCATAATATTTAGGAAGTTCATAAATATACAATACACCGAAAACTTGAAAATAAACTTGTAATAGTCATAATACTTATAATACAATACAATACATAAGTATAAGTTTGAAATTCGCAATTGATAACATACTTTACTGTACATAGATTACTTCTATAGTACATATAAATTTATTTATATTGCGTATACATCATATTGTCACAACTGAGGGTTTTTTTTCGCTCAAAAACATTAGAGAACCATTCTCTTTTCACAAAAGTGTCACACGAGTATTTATATTGGTGGCCGGTAGATAGCAGAAATGTTTGACGGATTTTGTATATACACTAGAACCTCATTTGTCTGGAACTCCGGTTTATCTGGAACGATTTTGAAAATATATATATATATATATATATTATATTTCTTCAGTTTCAACATACCTGTATATTATATACAAATGAGCGCGTCTAATTAATTCTTCCCAGCAGCGTAAATGCTGTATTGTTTGCTCTCAATGTATTAAGATAAAAAATAGATTTTTTTACAGTATTTCTGTATTTGTAGACGTTTAAAATGTAAGAAAATGTAAATCTGGTCTATCCATAATTTCGTTCATCCGGAAGGAGTCTGGTGCCATCAATTCCGGATAAACGAGGTTTTACTCTAGGTTATGAAGTAAGATATCAAGGCAGTTACCCCTGAAGTAGTTCTTTGTTTCTCCAGCAGATAGTGCTATAATGTAAACAACACTAACAGCATATACGCCAATCTTTAATACAAGTTTTGCCAATTTTTTTTTCTTTCTCCTGTAAAATTTATATTCTACAACTTAGGCAGTATTGTAAACTCTGCGACGATACAAATAAAATACTTAAGACACTTATGAATATACTATACGTAGCAGATGATAGTAGAACATCATTTTGTTATATTTTAATATTGTTTCAAGTTAAAATGTAACTCCTAAATACTTAGAATTTGTGGTTGGTTTAATTTTAGCTTTTCCAATTTTGATAAATTTCCTTTTGTCGGCCTTTGTCCCCCGCCCCGTTGGATAAAAAATAGTGAACTGAGTCTTGCCTTCATTTAGAACTAGTTTCCAAGTTTTGCACCATCTAATAAATTTGTTAGTTATACCCTTTAATTTTGAAATTATTGATTTAGACGACAAGGCAGAGGTCCAATAAGCCGTGTCGTCCGCAAACAGACCCAAATTTGTTAAATTTTGAGGAGAAGAGGGAGTGTCATTCACATAAATTGAATACAAAATAGGACTCAAAGCAGCTCCCTGAGGGACACCCTTCTTTATTTCAATTTCGGCTGAAAATTCTTCCTGCGATCTTATCTTAGTCGTGCGTTTAGTTAGAAATTGAATGATCCATCTTATGATGGTAGTTGGTATGTTCATCGCGTATAATTTATAAATTAGACCCGAATGCCAGACAGTATCAAAAGCTGCCGTAAGATCCATGAATACAGCCCCCGCCCTCCAACCTTTATTCAGAGCCAATTGAATATCAGTGATTATCCGCATTAATTGGTCGATAGTTGACACTTTGTTTCTGAAGCCTGCCTGAAATTTAGTTATAAGATCCACAGATTCCAAATATTGATTGAGCCGTCTTGCAATTATAGTTTCACATATTTTGGCAATTGTGTTTGTGAGAGTTATGGGCCTATAATTTGATGATGTAAATCTACTTTTGTTTGGCTTTGGAATAAAAATCGTGTATGCTGTCTTCCAATTTTGAGGTAAGTATCCTAATTTTAGAGAAGCGTTGAAAAGATTAGTGAGAATTTTGATTAATAAAGGTGGACTTCTTTGTAAGGCTATATACGGAATACCGTCCGGCCCTGGAGCAGTATTTCTCTTCTTCTTTAGGATCTTTAGGATTTCATCTGCAGTTATTTCAGCCAGAAGTGTTTGGGTGGCCTCTGATGGATTGTCCTCTTTGTCTTGATCTATAATGTCCTGATGATGGTTAGTAATTTTTCGAATTTTTCCAGCAGTGCTCTGTACCTCCTTTTGAATCCTTTCCGTATTCCTTGTAGTATCCTCTCCTATCCTTTCTTTAAATTTAGTGTGAAATAGATTGATAAATTCCATGTTAGATTTGATAGCTGTATTGTCCAACTTGCTAGGTAATGAGTGCCCGCCCTTTCTCCCTCTGTATGTTGTAATAGCTTTCCAGAAACTCTTTGGATTCTTATAGAAGTTCTCTGTCAATTTTGAAATGAAATTATTGACCTTTTGTTCTCTAAATTTAGCAATTTTCTGTTTAATTTCCTTGTGCAGTTGGTTAATTTGTTGTTTTAAGTACTCAGAAGGTTGTCTATGATAAAGTCTATTAACATGTCTTTTGTGTTTTATGATGTCAACAATGGCAGCTGGTAATCTTTCCGTGTTTGGTAGAATTTTATCATATTTGATGAATTTCTCAAGAGCTTCTTGTAATGTTTTAATTACTGATAGATTAGTACTGTCTATATCCTCAACCGTACTTATTATAGTCGGAATATTTTCTAATTTCTCTTCTAAAAATCTCCTATATGCTTCCCAGTCAGTCTTGTTATAATTTGGAAATTTTGAATCCTGAAAATCTCTGCATAGACTGATGTTAAAATTTAGGTATATTTCTCCATGGTCTGTGGGTAAATTTATTTCAACATCTTTTTGCAAAAGTTTATTTGATAGTGTCGGAGAAATTCGAGAGATATTGGATACGACTCACACAAAGGAAATGGAAAGAAGAGAGACAGACTCTGTATAACAACATACAATTTCCACCGATTGCAGAACACATCAGTAATAATAAAAAACGGTATATCGAATCTAACAAAAACAAAAAATTTGCTAACCTAAATCTCCCAAAACAAATGAATACAGAAATAAAAAGACACAACATCACATATCAGGAACTTCTTCAAATGATAAAGTAGCAACACAGGGGACATACTAAGAACTTATATTACAAGAACTTACAAATAAATACACGTACAGGATGCGATGAGTACTACATAAAATGCTTTCAAACTCAGCATAATAGCACTAAAAGGAAGAACTCTTTTATGGCTTGGCGATTTCACGAACGGTCACTTACCATACATTTCTTATCCTAAACATCTTACTGTCAGGATGACTTACACAAATAAATTATTTTAGATAGTTTTATTTCTAAATTAAAGTTTGTATATTTCATATAAATTAATTTAAGATAGTTTATTCAGAATTAGATATAATAATCAAATCCTTATTGAAATTGAATATTATAATTTTGTCCACTTCCAGGCTAGACAATTACCGGACGGGGCACATTATATAACATCTCTTCTATTGATGTTACAGACTTTATCTGGTGGAGGAACTGGCGTTTGCAGTGGGGGTGCTAATGGGTCCGGGTGCGGGTCCGATCCGAAAACTTCAAACTTAGATATTTTTCTATGTAAAAAATTCATAAAATGATTATCAAAGGACGAAAGTGGCCGAATGGTCAGAAGTCCATTTTAAGTGGCCCTGCGGGCCATGGATTACGTTAAGGAAGTTAAAATGAAATCAACACCTCACTGTTAGAAGGGTTTGTTTATTGACAAAATATTAATAATTGGAGATCAAAATTCATGTTAAAAGTTCTAGAATTTTATCAGCTATTACTTTCAGTTCTTTTCCTCATGATAAATTAAGTTCGAAATTTTCTTGGAATACTCCTTAGATGTTTATTATTAATACAGGTAGCATTTTCTGATTATCACTAAACAGATAAACAATTACATGGCAGTAAGTTCTTTGATTAAAGAACACAGTACAAACATTTATACAGTGATTTTGATCAAAGAAGTGACATGCATCCCTGTCAGTATTAACCTGCCTCGTGACAATATGGAAACAAAGTCTTGGTAAGGATTCTTCCAGACCCCTCAAGAGGGGCATTATCCTCCAAATTCTTCAACATCCCACACTTAAAATTGTTACAATTAGAAATTGATAGAGAATCTATAAAACTCTATTTATCCCATACTAATCCTCAACTTGGCAGTCTCTGGGCTTAAATGTGGTTTATAGTACATCTAACACTACTGCTGTAAAAAATTCTTATCAATTACGTTTCTAATCAAATGTATATTATATTACACTTTGTTTATTAATACCTTGTGTATAATATTGTTTTCGTATTAGACAGCATTTTACAATCCCCTGTATTTGTTACTTAAATTTGTGATTCATTATTATTTGAATTATACGATATAAAACGTTTTACATTCTTTTAAAGTTAAACGATACTTAAAAATGTTTCACTGGAAACCCTGTTATTAGATAAATAAGCTAGCCCTGTGATTCTACTAATAATCGTGAAGGCTCTGCCCCTTGATAACATCTCAGAGGTGGATAAGTATTAATTTGTTTAGAAAATGGATCGGTAATACTAACACCTGGAGTGATTAGGATTGGGGAAAATCACAGTAGGCATTGAATTAAAAATAGGTTGGCAACACTGAACCACTGCACTAATCAAGATGATTTCGCCGCCTCAGTTAGTCTACCTTCTAAATCCAAATGTGAGGTTTGCTAACAACATTTCTTGACGCAACATTGAAAAAAAATGCAAAAATGGTAAAAAAAAAAAAATCTTATTTTTTGGCGGTTTTTTGCTTATAACTCGGAAACTATCAACTTTTCGACAGGAATGAGTTCCTCATTTCCTTCCAAAAAAATACCAGTCTCATAAACCTGGCTCCGGATATACTCAACAATAATTGCAGCAGCCGTCTTAACGATCCGGAGCTTTTCCTCTTGTTAATTTTTAACGCCTGTTGGTACCAAAGCATCATTCAAAATTTTATACCCTGTGTTTTTGAAACACACTACCGGCTTCTTTTTTTGTAGAAAAATGTATTTTATATCGCTTCCATATTTTTTGAGTAGATAAGCTTTGACTGTCTTTTTGTCAGGACGATAATCACCCTTGATTTGGTCCATCAACTCTTCGAGCGAAAGCTGGCACTCTCCATCATTATTCTCAAGATAAGTGTAGACATCTTCCATTGCTGCTTCAACATCTTTGGCGAATGGACCGCTTTTTGTCTTCTTTTGAGTTTTTGGGCAATTGTACAGTTTTCCCATGCATAAACTATGACACTGACAATCAGAGGCCACCACGTCTGAGACAGACAAAAGACGTTTGATTATGACTTGCCCATACGTTCTTCTGCTCTGTTTCATGATAGTTTCCTTGACATTAAAAACTCGAACCTGATACACAACACTGCGATTAGTTTTCTTTTTTCCTTGTTGTTCTAAAAACTCAGGTGTTATGAAAAGGCCACACATAAAGCAATGAGTCTTGAAACTTAAAGGTGCTTCAGTAGAACGTCTTTGGACTTGCTCCTTACCCTGTTCCACCTTCTTCAAATAAGCGGCAATCATTCTTTCATTACTGTAGTTTTTACGACATAACTCATGGACCTCAACTGCAGATATTTTACTTAGCTGAACATGCTCACCATCCTTCCTCTTCTTACTTGACTCGATAAACGTTTTCAAACCTTTTTCCCGCACCATTGTCACCTTCTGCACGTCATTATCCAGCACTCCATCACAAATAAAACACGTTTGAAGACATATTTAACACTACGCGTCTTGTTGAATTGTGTTGTCGTTGGATTCTAACACCAAACTACGATAATGATAAGAAAAAAAGTAAACAACCAGCGCAGCGCTTTTCGCGGATAGATTCCTAACTAGGATACCTCTTGGCACTGGGTCTCTGAAAGCACTATGACGTCGTTCTGGTCAAATGTTTTTAACATTTGTATACGATTTTTTTTTTACGAAAATTAATTATGAAAATATTCATGTAGTAATTTAGTTATGGGCAAAGGAGAAAAGCAGAAAAAATAATGAGGCAAACAGAACAAACGCATGTGATGTTATTTATTGACATGGTTACGTATACCTAAATGCACTATGACGCCAGTCCGGTGAATTATCTAAATATATATTTATAACGTCTGTGAAGGACTTGAATGGAAGGAAAGAGGGCTTATAAACCAGATGGGGCATTTATAAAATCATTTGGGGCGGCCGGGAGAAAATAAATAAAATGAAAAGACGTACAAGACGGAATTATATTTGCACAGAATTTAAATACAATATGATTTTTGAAAAATGCTTTTTTTGTTTCTAGTACTGGAGATGGCACAACAGTTCAACCAGCGCTTGAGCCCGAACTGTTCGTCGGAGAAATAAAACCAAAATAGTAAAATTTGTAGGAAATTTTATGTACTTCCATTTTGAATCGGGAAGTTATTTACGAAAAGTTAATAATTTCCGAGTTATAAGCAAAAAACCGAAAAAAAAGAGAACTTTTACCTTTTATTTGCATGTTTTTTTAATGTTACGTCACGAAATTTTGTTAGCAAACCTCACATTCGGATTCAGAGCCCTAAAAAACATATGGAATGGAAGAAATCAAAACTACCTCACAACTTTCCCGCTAGGGGCCCTTTTGAGCACAAGTTGACTCTATTAAAGTAGGAGAATCATTTCTGTTCTTGAAAACAAAATTTCTGGTGTCATAATTCACGTTTATATAATATTTAACGTTCATATTTCTTTTGAGAATTTGGTAAACGGTTATACGTTTTGATTCATAAATGTTGAAATTGTAAGTGAGAAACCAGTTTCAAATTTCCACTCTCATCTAGGGTTAGCATATTTTGTAAATGAAAAAAAAAACTGGGATATTCCGGACACCCATATATAAATATATTCAAATAGCATATTGAAGCAAATAACGTTACATCATATATTTAGTAGGGGTATTATACGAGAAAAATGGGTCGAATCTGAAACAAATTGCAACAGAAGCGATTTAAATGGTTATGAGGCAACTCCAGTGTGCTGTACAACATATTCAAAATCGGACAAGATCTGAGCATGGAAACAACCTGAAATTGGGCGGTTTAATTATGGTTGAGTAAAGTGTCAGTGACAGAATGCTCAAGTAACTGTCAAGCTTTCTACTTAAAGTAAAGAATATCTTACCAATTTAAAAGTTATATTTAGTATAAACGCAGCTCAAAACAATAACTCGCAACATCAACATGATACACACTTAATACTAATCATAGGCAATTATTTACATTAGTATCTTTTCTATTGGCAAGGTCGGACAACCGTATGATCATTACTTTTCCACACATTGGTGTTCCTAAAATATAATTAGGCGTTAACAAACACTGTAGTAACACGTTGCTAGGCAGTACAATAGTTACCTTAAAAACAATTTTCATTTATGTGCAACGCGAAATTTCTTTATAAATGGTGCAGTGTTGTCAGCTTCCCGTCGTA
Organism: Lepisma saccharinum; assembly: GCA_022664845.1. Taxonomy (NCBI): domain Eukaryota; kingdom Metazoa; phylum Arthropoda; class Insecta; order Zygentoma; family Lepismatidae; genus Lepisma; species Lepisma saccharinum. The sequence goes on along the minus strand of JAGDQP010033730.1, from coordinate 11,669 downwards.
ATATTTCCCTCAAAATACTGAAGAAATTCCCGATTTTTGTATACATTTCCCGTCTGCTAAGATTACTTTCAAAATTACTGAAAGTTAACTCATAAAAGTATCAAAAAGTTTCAACAAAATTTCCCGATTTTTTAAATCTTTTTTTTTTCTTTTTACTATTCATTTGTACTAGCTTTTCCCATTTTTCGGGAAAGTTCCCTACGTCTGACAACCTTCAATTATTTGGAAAGTACAGTGCGAACACAGAAAGAGCCTTTAAAATACGGTCTGTCCGTACAAAATACATACGTACGGTACCTCTACGTTTGGAGACTTGTAAATTTACTACACTGCAGTATCACTCGTGGTAAACTCAATCATTCCACTTAGTAACTGTGATGTATCAGTTCCACCAGTAATTACCGAAATATAGGAATACTTATGTACACCGAGATTTACAGAACATGCCAGATGAAATAATGTTGCATGTCCGAAAACTTGCAAAGTTATGGCAACACTGAAATCTTATTCAATTAATATCTGAAATGAACATTTTATGTGCTACCATTGTTACATAACTTGCTTCAGAAAACTTGTGCATCCTTAATGTTCCATACTTGTGAATACCTAATGGGCTAATTTTGCTAACGAAATATCATTAAAAATGTATAGATATAAGTATTTTGGTTTCTTTGAGTGAACTTTTAACCTGTTTACCAACGTTAAGAAAATACATTTCTTAACTTTTTTTTTTCAAACATATCTGTCTTACTGGCCTTGTAGATTGGATTAATCAAATGTTTTGTCTCCATTATCACACATGAACTCTTACTAATATCACAACACTTAGGCCGCTTTGAGACTACGCCGTCGGCGGCATGGCGCCGCTCTTGCGTGATTAACATTAACGTAAATGGAGCTCTTCACACACTATTCAACAGCGGCGTTACGCTGTCGACGGCCGCCGCTGACTGTGCAAACTCCTTTTGAAAATCGTCGACGGCTTTTTTCTATCCATAGCTGGTTGATTACTATTACAGCATATAGTGCGTTTCACACAGAGCTGCGCGCGTCACTGTTCATGCCAATTTGTAATAATCTTCCGGATTCTCTTGCTCAGTGCTGAGTTGAGATGGATCTGGCGGCTTGAGAAATGGATTTTAGTGATGAAATGGACGTGGAAGTTTTAATAAGTTTAGTATACGACAGACCCGTTGTATGGGATTAAAGCTTCGAAGAATTTAAATCCAGAAGAGAAACGACCATTGCATGGGGCGAAGTAATTGAAAAACTTGCCTTCATCACTTCGCAATTCATAAAATAATAAAAACAAAAGGCCCGGTGACAGGGTTTTCAGTATTCAATGGGTGAACCCATTTCCTTCTGATCTTTTGCTTTTTACGCTGTAAATGAAGCAAGTAAAAACACAAGAACCTTTCCTCATTATCCATTGTTACAAAATAATGAAATTGTAAATGAATGTACAACTTTTCCCCGAGCGACGAAACACGTACCGACGGTGGAAGTCGCATGCAGAACGAGACGATCTTCTGTATGCGCGGCGCAGCGGGTAGTCTGAAAGGAACCTTACGGGTATCACAACCATACTAGATATTTCCGATTATTCGCTGTGTATTTTTATTTAATTTGAACCCGACAATCATTTAGTAAGTCTTCCTGCTAAGATCGTCAGGGGTATCATGTTTGATATTAAATTACAATTCTTATTTTAAAGAAATTATAACATAGTTGTGTAAATTCTACCCGTATGACAATGTAGGTTTAATCAATTGTTATTGATTTGAATTTAATTTTCTTTGTTGTCCTATGCAGATTGTTATGGCCGTTTGCTTAATGTCAAAATGGCTCTTAAAAGTGTCACAATAATAATTGGTTGAAATTGAATTAAATACAACGAATTAAAGAAATGGATTTGTACTTTGTGTAAAAGGAGAAAGCGAGTTCGACATCAGACAGATGGGCATAACAATCTGAACAGGACAACAAAGAATTTTAAATTCAAATCAACAATAATTGATTATACGTATATTGTCATACCGGTAGAGCTTATACAACAATGTTATAACGTTTTTATAAGAATTGTAATTTAAGATCGAACAAGTCTGACGATGTTAACAAAAAGGCTTACTAAATGATCGTTGAATTAAATAAAAATACACAACGAATACGCTAAAAGGGTTTTATTACTAATTAGTATTGATGTTTATAAAGTGAAATTACAGACGATTCAATTGTCTTTAAGATATCAACCTCGAATGTATTAACTACTGATTATATTATTACAACCAGCGTTTCACATGTAGAGTAATTCGTGTATTAAAGCAATTAATTATCTGAATATTACATTAAGATCCATTATGGATTGAGTTTCTCTGTAATGCAAACGGGTTATCATAGGTCGAGTTCTGCTCATCAGTGAGAAATGCATATTCCTTCCTTCAGAAAGAAATCTGTTGTAACATGGTAATGTTTGCGTAGGTAAAATATACATGTATCTGGCCGTAATGTTTAGCGACAATTTTGTACATTAAGAGGCAAATTTATATTGTAAAAATAAGGTTTCTAGAACACATTTTTTTCTCTAATCTCTTTGTCTCTTGAAGAAGAACCAATAAAACGTAATAGTTTTTCCAAGGTTATATTTTTGTACATTTCCTGCACATATTCTCTTTACAATATATGCTGATAAGTTCCTGCTCACACTGAATTTCGTTTCAAACTACCTTAATATATATGAAGGAAAGTATCAAACTTCTTTACAATCAAAATAATTGAGTTTATTTTCAAAATTACACATGTCTAGCAGGGCAAATTTTCAGTATGCGTAAAAAAAAAAGTATTTCTTTGGGAAGGCCAGTACTATACAGTAATTGTGGGAATTATCTAATATTGTAACTAGTAGCACTGTCTACTTATGACACTATATTATTCACACAATAGTGCTTCCTCCCCCACATAATTTTTTTTTTACGCCTACTAAAAAATTTGCCCCGCTAGACATATGTTCTTTTGAACATAAGCACCTCAATTGAAGTAGACTACCGCAGAGATGACCTGAGTTCTGGTTACTCCTTCAAGTCGGTTCCTTTGAGAGCAGCAAGACGATTGTTTTAAATCCATTAGAATTGTTGATTACAAGGTGTCATATTAAAAAAAAAAACTCGAATAAAACTTTATACAAATAATGTGTTGGACAGGAATAGAGAAGGTAACGGTCAGGACCATTACCAAACAAGTACAACTGAGGAAAACTTCTATCAATATGGCCGTTAGCAGAATTCGAATGTGATTTACTCTCCAGTGTCGATCTGCTGTTCTGCAACCGTAACTATTAGACTATGGGGGTTGGGTGAACAGAACTTCCTAGATATACAGCCTCGTTATATGCGTTGTAAGTAGAAATGCCTGTAGCATTGCAAACCGGATGAAATTGTGTGAATTCGTTCATTTTACATGTGTGTATGTGTATCAATATGATTTGTTTGTGTGTGTGTGTGTGAGAGAGTGAAAATATATGTATAACATTGAGCTTGTGCAGCAGAGCGTTATTTCCATAAGATCTGCATGACTTAAAAGCGTAGCTATAAATGTTAGTATTGGACAAACAAAATTTGCAAATAGCAATTATAATTTGTGCATCGGTAGGTTTACAGAAATTGAAACATTATTTTTTTATATAACAAATATGTCGTACATACCACAGAAGACAATTCACATACACCGAATCATACCAGCAGAAATAATAACACCCTGTGGGAACATGTTTTTCTAGTACAACTTATTTGAACGAATTTTAATACCAGGTTTCTGGGAAATAAATCGCTGAAGTGCATAGAGTGCACATGCAATTTCCCCCTCCTCTCGCCTACTATTGTAAGAGACATATGGAACCGTGACTAATACCCGTTGAAGGTAAACAGCATCAGACAGCCAGTGTTGGTAATTTAGCTACTTTGGAGCTAATACTAGTTATTTTGAATACTCAATTAGATACCAAAGATTCTCAATTTTCTATAGTGTTCATGGGAATTTAGCTACTTTTTCTGCATTCTTTAGCGACGTTTAATTCTAACATTGGTAAGAAAGGGTTTTATCTTCTTTTAAATAGCTCTTTAGCTATTTTCAAGTGATTATTGTTGGCAACACTGTAGGCAGTATTCACGCCATTTGAAATGTAGCTAGAAGTGTCACAGAACATGTTACAGGCTTTGTCCAATGTATTGATATAGCGTGATCTACGTGTAATTTTATTCTGAGTTCAAATCCGAAACATCCAGCGAAAGGGAACAGAGCAGTGTAATGAAGAAATGGGACGTAAATTCAACTTCAGAATAGACAATGGCGACAATGCATTGCTTGTTTAAAAAATTCTCTGAGGCCACAGTGGAGGGTAGGTAAGAAAGGTATAGAATGCAGATCAAGGGTGGATAAAGTCGCTTTAAAATATAGGTGAAGGTTAATCCACGCCCGACTAACAGAGAACTTGTTCAACATTTCAAGAATTTACGGCCATCTACATCATATGGAGAAGTCAACAATGGACAACTGGCTATTGTTGGCGGAGCATCGCAAACAATAATGGTAGACATTGTCAATAATCTGTTAGTTCGTCATAACAATGAACCTCTACTCAATCGTATTGTGACGTGTGATGACAAATCGATATTACTTTGCAGCTACCTCGTATCACGTATATACAATATATTAGAGATGTGAGGTAGGTGCAAAGTACCATCGAAATGGATCCTGTACAAAGAATCACGAGAAGTGGGCAATATTTCGATGGTACTTTGCAGTTACCTCGTATCTCTAACGTATTTTATATACGAGGAACAAATCGATGGTACTCTGCAGCTACCACGTATCTCTAATGTATTTTATATACGAGATACGAGGAACAAATCGATGGTACTTTGCAGCTACCACGTATCTCTAATGTATTTTATATACGAGGAACAAATCGATGGTACTTTGCAGCTACCACGTATCTCTAATGTATTTTATATACGAGATACGAGGAACAAATCGATGGTACTTTGCAGCTACCACGTATCTCTAATGTATTTTATATACGAGGAACAAATCGATGGTACTTTGCAGCTACCACGTATCTCTAATGTATTTTATATACGAGGAACAAATCGATGGTACTTTGCAGCTACCACGTATCTCTAATGTATTTTATATACGAGATACGAGGAACAAATCGATGGTACTTTGCAGCTACCTCGTATCTCTAATGTATTTTATATACGAGATACGAGGAACAAATCGATGGTACTTTGCAGCTACCACGTATCTCTAATGTATTTTATATACGGGATACGAGGTACAAGTCGATGGTACTTTGCAAGAACCTCGTATCTCGTATATAAAATATATTGCGGGTGCGAGGTAGTTGCACAGTACCATCGATTTGTAGGTTGGTAAACATATTACAAACACTTTCCAAAAACAATTGAGTCCATCAGCGATTTTGTTGGTCGTGTAATAGAGACAACATTTACCAGTGTCACATATTGTAGTACTGACATTCACGGAAATGCGTCGGCAGTTGTGTAAAGTCGTTCGTCAATAAGAAGGATCCTCTGCTCTGAGCAGACAATGCCAAATTCCACGCGGTAAATTTTTACGAAATAGAACGACTTGAGGTATAAGTACTTCGGCACCTTCGGTATTCTTCGGACTTATTCGCAACGACAAAGTGTTGAAAAAAACTGGGATAGTACAGAAAGTGCCCTCGGGGACTGTCATTCCCTCATGGGAGGCACGCTACTACAGGGACAGGATTTAGGAAGTCTTCTGAATCGTTTGCAGACGATTTTGAATAAAAATAGGTGTATTTACTCAATTTCAAAACTCATTAGTAGTGTAAGGTACGAAAACAGCCATATATTTCTGAACGGAGTGGTATGAAACAGATGTGGTTAGATCCACGTAGAAATAAATAGTACATTTCTCTCTCTCTCTCTCTCTCCCTCTTTATATATTTATAGAGAGAGAGAGAGAAAATGTTGTCACTGCTGCAATTAAGGACAGAAATCTTGCTCGACTTTGAGCGGTGAATGGCAGAAAGTAAAAAAAATCATTCCATGGTTTCTCATAAACGAACGGTTACCATAGTTACCGGTTCCGCTGTCTGTCTTCTGCGGTATTGGAACTGTACAAATTAATTAGTGTTTTCAATTATAGACAGGATGAGAGAGGCTGCAAGTAGAAGGCGAAACAAACTCAAAATAATGAAATGTTTCAAAATTAAACAAACATATCTCAAAAATAATTTTAAAAAATGTAGATGAAGAATAATCATTAAAAAAACAAATTCAATTTCAGATTATGAGAAACATTTATTGATCAAAATAAGTTTTAGAAAGATATTTTAGAGGGAATATTTAGTTGTTTTCTGAACTATAAAAGGAACAAACACTTATTACAAATACTAGTTTCTAACCACAAGCATTTACATTATTGTTTGAAGTGGATGATTCATATACACCTAACGTTTGAACTTTGGGTTCATGGTTTTTCTCGTACTTACGATTCTGATATTCGGTTTTATCATTGTTAATTAGGAGTGCGTGACAACTCCAGTCACATCTTTTAGAGTGTTATTTTTAAAATATTTACCATGACAACTCCGACTCAGTTAATTGACCTGTGACAAGAAGGAAGATATTTTATAGAATTAATTCTTCTCTTCCAGAATATGGCATAGAAATCTGCCATGTATTGTTCCTATATATTGTATAGATGTGATAGATACTTTAATACGGAGTTCTCACTAGTTCTAGTTTTCTTCCTTCTATTGCCTCAGTTTGCATTCAAGAAATGCAGGAAATGACCTGTGACTCAATACGTGATGTTTTTCGAATATATATATACAGGTCAGTCAGAAATTAACCGTCATTATTCTAGAAACGAAAAATTCTCATCAAACCAAGGAAAAAGTTCCTTTGAGGAAATGTAAAATAAAGCGTAGTACTCGTAAAATGTAAAATGACGTCATACCTTGACAAGTAATGGCGTAAGCGAGACCGGCTTAGCAAATCACACTCGAAGTAGCACCCGACACACCTACCTAAGTTATGCTTATAATTGGCGAATGCACCTTAGAAAGAATTTCTATGAGTGTCCTATTTTAAACCATTTACTTCGTTGACAATGAAATTCATCCTTTGCAAAACTTCCTCAGTTATAAACGTTACTGAATTAGATGTATTGGGTGTGATTTACTATGCCAGTCCCGCTTACGCCATTACTTGTCAAGGTATGACGTCATTTTTCATTTTACTACGCTTTATTTTACTTGGAACTTTTCCCTTGGTTTGATGAGAATTTTTCGTTCCCAGAATACTGACAATTAATTTTTGTCCACCATATATAGATCTTCGAAAACGATCACGTATTGGATCAAAGTTCATTTCTTTCATTTTCTCCAATGCAAATTGAGACAATAGAAACAACAAAACTAGAAATAGGTTAGTGAAAACACCGTATTGAATTTCTAACACACCTGTACAATATTTAGGAACATTAAATGACAACACAATCCTATACCTGCCACAGATCAATTAACTGAGTCGAACTTACCATAGTAAATGTTTAAAAGAAAACACTCTAAGAGCTGTGACCAAGAATTCTTATTGTTATCAAGAATTTGGTAAAAAAAAATTAACTTCTGTGAAATTCAATGTTGTCTTTTTCCTTTTCTGGCACATTACATGTTTTTAACTATAACTCCTTTTCGAAATATGGGCACGAATTTGTTTTTCTTGTCATCAACAGGACATTATGTAGTTGATTTCATTGCAGGTAACGCAATCCTTCACTTACAGTTTGGAAGGTTTCCTAATTAATTCAACTTATCGTATGACACTATCTCCGTCTTCACACTAAGCAAACCCAACAGTCATAGATTAGTTTGAGGTTAGATTTGCATTTGGAAGATTCTGAGTTCGTACCAAATAGCCAGGTTTTATTCTTCATGCTTGACTGACAAATGATCCACAAGTCTTTTTCTTCATATTAATCTGATTCCAACTTTGCTTTTATCAGCTCCATTTTTGAAAGTCCTCGTTCACATGAACAACTTTTCACGAATTTTGTGGAAGACATCTTCAGAGCAGATTCTTTTTCTCCAGTCCGGCGGTTGATCTAGACTTTTAATCTTCGTGATTAGTTTTCTTTTCTTTCAGTTGTAAATGGGTTTATGAATGATTAAGAGTACCTTAGCCAGAAGCTTTTGTCAGAATCTGCTTATTTTCTCCATTAAAATTTCAAAGTTTACCCATAAATCAAACCCAAACTATTCTACAGGAATACTCTATGGAATCAGCTAACATTTATTTGTTCTTCATTGATAACAAACCAGTTTCTTATGTTTTGTAATCCTATCAAGAAGCCTAGAAACTTGGAAAACAAAGTGGATTTTAACCCATGCGAGACAAGAGAGTTTTTTTCTTGTTTAGGAGTGAGTAATCACCTCTCCCCAAAGTTTGACGGAATAATTTGCAATCACTCTGTATAGATGAAGCTAAAAAGATTTCCCCCAGTTTTTCAACCATGCCAAGAAGACGTAAACAATTAGAACAAAGAAACTGCCAAGAGTTTCAATTTGAGAGGCGTAAAATCAAAATTGGGGGTGTAAGTAGAGTTTAGCAAGGTTACTATCAAATTTTAATCGTAAACATTTTAAAGTTGAGATGTGTGCTCGATAATTTTGAGGGTCACACCCCGTTCACTGTAAGATCTGGCAAAATTCCTGAATTACGTAAATGAAAATATAAACAAAATTTTAGTAACACTAAAAACTGAATCTACTCTTAACATATAGCAATTCTCCAGATAAATATGCAATGCTAATCTCATAGTAGGTCATCATCCGTATAAAGAAGACAAGCAAGTCGTTTCCGAATCTTCTTATCACACTTTGACGAAAGAAGTTTGGTTATGGATAGACAGGTCCTTAATTCTATTCATAAACCCATCGTAAAGGGCTCATTCTTTCATCTTTTTTTTTTTTTTTTCGTTTTTAAAATATTCAGAAGTTACGTTCACAGTTCAGCATTTGCGTAGGTTAAAGTAAGGTTGCAACCCTACTCAATTTTGGTAGGATTCATTCAAACTTTCCAAAAATGGCATCGTGTTGGGACAAAAGCTACGACGGGGCATCCCAATCTCTACATCCCTTTCCTACATTTTTTTCTTAATGTTACATATTGGTGAGGTTTCTTAAAAATCTTTTGTGGATTATCATTTTCAAAAAGTAGCCAAGTTTGGCTCTCGCGCAGCTGGCTACCTGTTATTTCAAATTAGCTATACTTATGATTTTCGTGGCCTACTGATATTAGCGAAACCGGAAGAATTTTCCTAAGTCGTTGACCATTACACTATTATAGCTACTTATCTTCATTAATTAACACTGAATTATACGCTCACGATGAAATCCTACACAGTTCAAACACGGTTTCTTAAAATTAAAAAAAAAGTCCTTATCTGTGCACCGAGAAACGATTTTCTTTGAATTGAAATATCAGCATTCTCGTTTAATTAAAAACGCTGATATCTCAGTTCTAAGAAACTTGTTTGTTGGTGCACAGATAAGAACTTTTTTTTTTCAATTTTACGAAACCGTGTTTTTACCGCGTATCCATGTTTTGACTTGGAGGATAGAATTATTTACTATTTCTCAAATTTTGCGAAGCTATTTTAATTAGATTTCCTTGGTGATTTGTTTAAGGAAGCCAGTTGAAAGTCTTGAGACAAATAAAATATTGTAAGCTGACCAAAATTTTCTCCTTTCAAAAATAATTAACCAAACATTTTTTGGTCCTAATTTAATTTTACGTTGAACATTAAAATAGAAACGGATTGCCCATTCAACTTTAGTGTCCCTGTTTTATTCAGGCCCTTTTTCACTAGGAACTCTAAATTGACAGCTCCTATCCATTTGGCTTATCTTTATCCACGTTGAGAATTGCAGCTCAATCGAAATTAGTACAAAGAAACTGATTTCAGATTTTGGTTCAGAAACCTCGTCTTATTGGTCCCTTTTAATCTGGTGCCTCTGAAGATCCTTGTCAATTGGCTAGCTTCCTCCACTCTTATAATTCACCCTAGTTTTAATGAAAAATTACATTTTCATAATATCTTTTGATACTCGAAAGATTTTTATTTCAAGATTCCCGATTTTTACTAGCTCAAGGTGGCAACTCTAGGCGGAAGGTTGTCGTCGATGTTCCTCTCTTTTCTTGTGTCTTCAGTGCTCATATCATGAGGACACCACCAACAGCCTCAACGCTTATCCTTTGCTGTATTTCCTGACGAAGTCATCCTCTCTTGGAGCGTGTTTTATAGCTTTTTCTTTTATGTTTGGTGGTTGCTGAACGCACTCATAAATGTAGATGAACTTTTACGAGTTAGAAGAGGAAGAATATATGTGTAGGTGTGTTTGTGTGAATGGGATGCATTCTATACAGAAAGGTATTCATGCTTGAACTATCTGCGGATAGATCCTGTCGCGCTTCCAACAATTCTCCATCCTTACACTCTTTTCATCTTTTGTATAACAATATAGGTGCAAAAGCCATTGTTGAACGTTATTGGATTGCATATGAAACAATACAGTGGTTGGTCTTATTATATTCTGTTATAACCTTAGCAGGTGACTAAGCTATTGAAACTCAAAATGCTTAACTTCTGTTCAGTGTATATATATAAAAAAATAAAGCACAAAATGTGTATGTGTTGCAAAGTGTAAAGCAACAATACTTCTATTGTTAACTACCTGCTTCAACACATTAGTTTAGGTAGAGATTTTTGTTTTGTTGTTGATAATTTGTTTGTCTTTTGTTCTGCTCAGAATATGTGTAGTTTTCCTTGTTGCGATTTTAAACCTTGGAGTTTTACAACAGTAAAGGTATTGTTCCTACAACAGTTTTCGGTGTAGATTATTATCATCTGAAAACTTCAAGTAAAAATGTGATTGGGTCTGCTCGGAGTAGAAATGGAAGGTGGTCCTCCTCTTCGGGAGTTTTTTCTTCTTCGCGGTTAGTGGACAGATCACCACAAAATTTTGCACAGTGGATTGGCTAAAAGTTATATTGTTTCCATGGTTACGGTCCTTAAAGAAAACAAAACACACATTTTCACGCCTATAGTAAGAACGGCTAGACCTGAGTTATATTTTCAAGTTCCTAAGTAATATACAATTTCTAAGTTAAATTTTTGTTTTAACATTACTACAGTTCTAAATTTTCTAATTACAAATCAAAATTTACCCAATGTAGAAACACTTTTACAGCTTGTATTTTTTTCCTATCATCAGGTGCAGAATAACTTCACCGCACTTTATTCACTTAGTAATTAGCACTTTAACAATTCAACACACGTGTTGTTGCGTTTACAATTACATCTCCATATGTTTCATTTGAAAGCTGATAATTGTTATTCCAATTTTTCGTAATGTAATCCCCAGTTTGTCTCTGTGTGTGTATTCACTATTTGGATCGCCGTTTTCGACGTACGCAGTTACATAAAATTAATTAATTTTGTTACCAATTTATATTAGAAATAGTGTGTAAAACAGATATCACATCAACTGTTTATGAAGGCATTAATAATAAGCTCGTCTTCTGAATTTTTCGTAGATTTGTTCCTCTCTCTTATGT
>JAGDQP010033729.1:0-20251 GCA_022664845.1 Lepisma saccharinum | reverse complement strand
ACTCAGGAGATAAATATTTGTACTACAGTGTATAGGCGAGTGCATCACTAGCAAAAGTTTTGTAGAGGAATTGTCCTCAACTAAACCTTGTATTTAATCCGAGATTGATTTCTTGAAAGGATTATTAAATTTTACTCTGTTTCTAGTATAGAAGTGAAAGGAAATAAATATTTTAAATTGATATAGTTTCTATTTGTATTCTGTTAAACAATTAATGTTGAAAGTAAAAAGGTAAAATTCAATTTGAAGTTATTCTTTTGTTTGTAATAAACACCAAGGTTCTGATTAATCATGTACATAATGGAGGTAAATGATGGTTTTTCATCATTTTAAAATTCAAAATGGAACATAAGAAACGTAACATCTAATTAATATTTCTGTACGTTTCTAATACTCTATTTAACACGTGAGAGGTAAGAAATTTTACATTTTTTATGTAAAACTAACTTTCACAGAAGCGAGTCAAAATAAATTTACGTCAGCCAGAGCTTCAATAGCCGTGGTATAAGTAAAGTGTCAATAATATAATATTCAGTATTTCACGATAATTAAATATATGCGTAATAAAGGGATGTATGCAGGCTTTCAACTGTTTCTAAGATGTTTAGAATCAGGAACATAAATTGGTTTCGGTCAATAATATAACTAATTTCCAACCTTTAAAATAAGTGCACACTCTGGCAACATTTAAAATAAGTGTACCTGAAAGGTGATGATTGTTCATTCGTTAATATACCAACACGTTTCTCAATATAAAGTGTTATATATTTAAGTATGCGATTTGTGTGTCTATGTGTTATAGTTTAATAGCTATTTTCTATGAATGAACACGTTTAATTTTGGGGGAAACAGTGTAACTTAGATGATTTTCAGACATTGAGTTTTGCTGTTGGTTTCAATATACTTGCCTGTTGGATCCCCTATTTTAAGTGAATTACATTTAGTACTATTTTCCTGCAACACATTTTATCCTAAGTCTTACAAGTATGGCAGTAGTGCTGTAATGTATTTGTGGAAGATATAGGGCGTATCTTTATTTGACCACATTTATTTTTAATAATCTAGAAAGGTGGAGTTTAGAAACACAAATCGAAAATCTCTGATGCAGACAGTTTAGGAAATAGGGTAAAACGGTGACATCAATATCATTGGAGGTCTATACAAAGGTGTAATGTCGACAAGAAAAGATAAGCAGCAAAGGTTAGGGATGATTCAGGTCGACCCCAGTAAAATTCTCGATTAATGGGAAATCTATTTCGACAGTTTTGTTACGTCTACACAAACAAACACACAGAAAAAATGAAATGATGCCGCAGAACAGTGGATAACCGAGCTAAACAAGATAGAGGTTGATCTTTTTTTTAAAAAAGTGTCGAATCACCACGAATTAACATCACAGCAGAATTAATTATATCAGGAGAAACACCTCTACGGAATAACTTTGTTCACAATCTGTTACAAAAAGTGTACTAGTATCCTGTTAACACACCTAAGCGTATACTTAGATGAAATAATTGGAAATCAACAATGTTAATGCAGAAAATATAGATCTACGCTAGAATAGATTTTTTTTACTTGAGACAAACAGTCAACTTGAAAAAAATGACAATACAGTGAGACGGTACATTACTTGTTCATATATTTCAAGAACGCACACAATTTTATCAGAAGGGAAGAAACTATATAATATCACGAAAACATTGCAACAAAAAGTGAGTAGCATTAAATCGTTTGAACCAACCCTTCGTATATGGAGATGATGTAAATCAGATTGGAAACCAGTTTGATCCACTACAAAATAACACCATTGTCTTAGTAAAAGCGGGCTTGTAATATGGTAGGCTACCCGTGAATGTAGGGAAATCAAAACACATAATAAGACGAAACACAGAGGATAAAATAAATGCCGACATAATAATAAAGAATAAGGCATTAGAAAAATAAGCCTGTTTGTTTTTATAATTACGAATATATAGGAAACAAGAAAGATACCATGGGAGAACTAAAGAGTCACTGAGCATCGGGAAACTTGTCTGTGTTCAGTTCAGAAACTCCGAACATCGTGATTAATATCAGGGTAGCTGAAATTCAAACTATACAGCACGGTAATCATTTGCGTTTGCTAAAGATTGAGTACGACTCTGGCAAGTCAATAATGTGTGTGCGTGTGTGTGTCGCAAATAAATGTTTGAGAAAGTTATACAGGCAAAAACGGGATTAGATGACCAGAAAATAAAGACGATATTGGTCGATGTAGTCAGGGTAGAATCAAACAACGAACGATTGTTACTGCGCCGATAAGTTTACAAGCTCCGTAAGACATATCATTAGTTGATTAGTATGAGGAATTGTTAGGTAACCATGTTATTATATGTTTACCCTACATTAACACGAGAATGTCCATGTGTCTGTTAATCCAGGATACTCATAGGGAACGCGTTTATGAGTGATGCAAAATCAGGGACTCCAGGTTGCTGTCATGCATCGTTCAATATTCAATATTTTGTTTACTGAACAAGACAAATGAAAGATCAATTTTTAAATATAGTGCCTCTTAACACACGTTTTAGTGCACTTTAAAGTCTTTGTCTTGGAGGAGATTTAGCAGTCATAACATGTATATTTACAGTTATAGGAAAGATAGTTATTTCTATAGGAAAGATTTTCACGAAGCTTTAAAATATTGTAATTGGTATTTGTGTTATTTGAAATGTGAATTACATTCTCAGTCGTTTATGCAGATTGTTTAGTCCACCTGAAAGACCAAAGAAGCAATATTAGTTGTTTGGTGAAAATTTTATTAATGATCTGGACTCCTAGGATGTATTTGGTGTTAGAATATACAGCAATGAAATTACGTCTTGAGATGTGCGACCATTTTTACGATAGTGTAATTTGTTGTTGAGAAGTGAAACTCACTTCTCAGTAATAGCTAGTATTCTTGCTAGCAATGCTAGAGAGCAGTTCCATCAGCAGAATACCAGCACAGCACATATGGTCAAATAATACAGAGCGAGATCAATGAACACTCAATTTACTTCCAGATATCTCCTCCACTGAGAGCTCGGCTGACTTTTCACCAATATGGCAAAGTAAGACACTGTAAAATAATTCAGGAAATCCGTCTATCAATGACTATATAAAAATCTGGGTTGCATTTTTGAAATTTATTGATGGCCTACTGTGCTAAATAAAATTATTAAAAATGCAAACATCAGTATGCCTATAACAATTCCAGATACTCGCAACTCTAAACCACATCAAAGAACCGCGATTATTCCAATAAAGTAAGGATATGGTATCTTACGTATATGTATCTAACATTCAGGCGTATATCATATATCCACTCTTCCCGCCCCCCTCTCTCTCTGTGTACGTGTGCGCGCGTGTGTGTCTACGCACTTTAAACATTAAACACTATGGTGAATATATTGATGTCTAGATGAGATACACACGTTACCTTCTGTAAAGACTAAAATATTGGCAGGATGAATTTACATGAAGTCATATATTAGTCAAAATATCCATATTGTACATTTGTGATAAAACATATGTGATGTATGCCAGAGTGAAAAGAAATACACAAATTTAGTAACCGCAAGTGAGGAAGCTTTGTTAATTAATAAATAATATTAACTTACGTTTTGAATAACCAATTAATGTATCAGAGCAGTTGCATAGTTCAATCTTTTTGTCAGTTCTGCATTGAGCTCTACACGCCGATAGTGAGTAATATTTGAAGGCCCACATTCCGTCATTTTCTTCTGGTAATCTGCACTTTCTTATATGGATAGGTATTGAGTTTATCACTTCATCATCGACGACACTCTCGTGTATGGTAACCAAATACTCCAATCGCTTGAAGTTCGAGAATGTATCGCTATGCTTCTCCCAATTTCCTCTTGGTATTTCGTAGTTAAGTAGTAAGAGAATCTGTAAAATGTTACATTTGAAGTAAAATTTAGCTACAAACGGAAAAGCAGTTAATTTCCGATTAAATTAAAACTCAATTAAATGTGTAGAGATAGGTCTAAATGATTTTTCAGAAACATCAAAATTATCTCTAGCGTTTCATAATAATATTTTAATCTAAAATATTCTGTATAGGCAGCTTAACCTCTAATCGAGTTGTTAAAAACACAGTTATCTTCTGTGAATAAGCATCTGAAATGTGAGACAACTAGATCATATCCGCAATTTCCTTAGAATGTATAATTATAAGGCGAATCAAGATCAAATTAAATCGGAAAGAGTTATATATATATTTTACGCAATTAATAGATTTTAGATAAGACTTATTAGAGAAAAATGTTAGTATAATAATGAAACATTCTAAAAGAAAAAAGATGAATTTTAGAAAATATGTTATTGTCTCTTTCATTGTTACGATTAAACTTATTTCCAGTAATTTAAATTATTAAAATTATTATTACTCTAAAGTACAATTATTTGAAAATAAACTAGATCTCCATTCATTATTACATATGAAATACGTGTTAAAGTAGCGAATACACCATTATAAATGCTTTTTCTCTATTATATGAAAACAAAATTGGCAGTGTCAGGCACATTCTACAATGGATTATAAAGCGTTGCAATGAGGTTACAAGGTTCCCTTTGTGTGTTGCTTAGTGAAGAGTCCCTGTTCTATGTCCAAATTGAAGTTAAGAAACAGAACCATATCCATAATGCTTATGCCAACCTAACACATACAGATTATCCTGCAAGTCTGAATTTAGTATTATACACCATGTGCTTAATGTAGTTGACATTTCGTCATACATGTAAGGGAAATATTTTTATTCCTGTATCCCGCGTAACACATACGTTCAACGGCGGCTTAGTTTTTCTGGATATGTTGCTGCAGATACTGTACATCATTTTCGCTACAACGCCATGATTTCAATTGGATCCAGGGATAAGAACCTAGGGTCATGGAAATAAGAGAATGAGGAGCCATTCCATGAGTGTGAGTGCGAGACTGATCCAACGTCCCGACAATATGCGATCTAACCATCCTCTTGCCTCTGCAGAGTAATGCTTGGGTAGCACGGTCTTTTCGAAAGGAACACAAGGGAATTGCCTTCAGTGTTCATAAGTGAGCTTAACACGTCCTTGCAAAGGTCAACCAGTTTACCAACCGATGAGAGTTGGTCCGAATACGTCTCAAATATTTTAATTTAGGTATTTATTGGCATCTATGGCACAGGTGAGATCGGTTAGGTAGAGTGTTGGAATATGTAGCTATGATACTATCCCCGCATTCGTCTAAAGAAAACATTAGGAAACCTCAGCCAACATAGTCGGCCGTAGAGTTCAAATCTTAGTCTCTACGCTCTCAAATTTGCCGTTGTAAATTAGAATATAATGTTATACAGGGTTGTTTCTAAACATCACGCTTTTGTAAATGTTAACAATTACTCAACAAAAGTTTAGTTTGATATTATATTTGGTTAAATCATAAAGTTTTGATTAGGAGCATTACATTGATAACTCAAACAATGTAAATTTTAAGTAAAATTTTCTAAACAGGCAAAATTTCTTTGAGAGGAATCATTAGCATTGCATAGAGTAGAAACATTGTACTCCATGAAGATAAATGTTAATACAAACCCCATAAACTTTGCTATTGATGACAAACTCTAAGGTAGCATCTTTCTCTCCAGACAGATGTATTGGTAACAGAGGAGCACTGGAATAACATTAAGGTATCACATGAGTTTGTCTGTTGAAATATAACACAACAGTCAAATGTTGTTTTCTTTAAAAAAAAATATTGAAAATAAATTAATAATCCACCTTTTAATATTTGATATTTATATTAATAAAACATGTTTTAGAACCAAAATTGTCTTATCCTCAGCTACAATTAGTTTCTTGAAGATCAATAAGCATGAATAATTTTAAGAAAAGTATTGCACAAACAAGGCCATAAGTTTCTGACTACGCCTTCTATGATTACCTTACCTTTACAAGTTATTTTACAATTTACCCATTGTTTATGCAACCGAATTGATTAGTAAACATCCGTGAATGTATATTATTCCAGAATGTACAATTCTTGCTCGAAAGCAAATATGCAAAAATAAAATAAAACAAGAATGTGTGTTGCGGAATCATACACATTGCATTTCAAGGTGTTTACATTACATTTCATAATTTCAAGATGTTCAAATGTTAACAATGTCAATGTCAACTTGACAACGATTTGAAATTCTGCTAAATAATTTGATGAAACTATTTACAATTTGGAAATGTGGTATATCTAAAGTATGCAATCAGTTGCGCTAAATAAAGATTATATATTATTCGCTTTTGAAATAAAACTATTAATATGTTAAAGTCGATGATTCCATTTTTGTGCATAGAATTTTGAGTATCATATGTGTTCATGGTATAATTTCAGTACACTTATATTATCAACTAACGTAACCGTAACTAATTTAATATTTAGTGTTATCTTCTTGTTTCTAAGTAAAAACAAATGTTTAACATACTTGATTCCTAAAAGTGGAAAATGTGTACATAATAATACTAAATAGATCTAATATTCAATATAATCCCAAGATGCAAGTACCTTTAACAAATCAAACTAAAAATCTGGGAAAAGCAGTAACGCACTCACGGTTCCGCACGAATATGGAACCTTTTAATATTTCTACGCTTGTACTGGGGATTTGAAAAGAAATCATTTTCCTTGTAGCATAGAAAACCTAACAGAAATGTATTATTAAAAAAAATATATGCAGCTATCATACTGAATAAATGTATTCCATAAATTTTATAAGACTGTCGTGTAACAGTAAAATACGCTGTTAGGGAAGAAGGTAGGGAACAGAAACACATGGGAGATAAGCATTTCGTCGCAAAAATAAAAAAAAGCGAGAATTACATTAAGCTATGTTCAGATTGAATTAACGATTAATGGATCAATCGGTGTATCCAAATTTGCAACGAGACTTAGGTTCATCATCATAGGAATTTGGTAAAACTGAACTTTATACTTAATTGCAGAATTACTAAAACTTTTCGAAAATCGCATAACCTGGAATAAAAGGATTCCTGCAAACTAAAATCGAACATCTCACATTACAAAGCGGTGAACTAAAAGTAAAAGAGTAAGTTAATTTGCGAAAAATCCAAAATTATTTATTCGAATAGTGCGTAACTCCGGAAAATAAGAAATATGCCAAAGAAGAAATACAAAATTGATAAATTATTGAATGAAAGGAGTTTTCTGCTTGTTGACGCCTTAAAAAGAAACGTTTTAAGTAGGAGCTTCTCATACTTCTGATGCCTAAAATAATCTAAATACAGAGAACGAAACGGCACTTAAAAATAATTCTTGTATTTGCGTAATTATAAACTCTGTGGCGATTGAAATATTTATTATTAAGATTAAAATCTTACAAGGTTTTCAGCGTGATATAGTGCTTTATGAACAAGGTGTGACCTTTAAAAATGCTTATGTTTTGTCTGACAAAAAACACGTTTAATGTGGGAGAAAGGTAGAAAGTGGTTTACTCAAAGTATGGAACGCCAGTCACATATTTTCTCCATTCCTCTGGCAATTTGTGGATGTCCTAAAAAAACTTATGTCTTTTAAGCTGATTCAGTCATGAAGCCATTTTTCACTTCTCTGTAATTGTTGAAATGTTGCATGGAAACTGAGGATAGACACCGATAGAAACAAGTGGTAGTTGGAAGGAAGCAATTCTGGTGAGTATGGCGCGAGGGACAAGAGTTCTTAGCCAAGTGCAGGAAATGATGTCTCTGACAACTTTCTCTATGTGTAATGAAGCGTTGTCGTGCTGCCAAATAACTTTGTCGTGTCTTGTAGCCCATTCTGTTCGCTTTTCGATCAATGCATGGTTCAAATTGATCACTTGTTGATGGTAACGAACGGTATTAAGTGTTTCGCCTGGTTTCAGAAGCTCATGATACACGACACCCTTCTGATCTCACACAATGCACATCTTTGTCTTTTTTCCAAACCGATTCGGTCTTGTGGATCATGTTGATTGTTGTCCCGGGCAAACTCATGATTATCTGCGTTTTGGGTTAATTAAATATATTCATCGTCGTCTCCAGTAACGATCGGATGCAAAAAAAAACTTTCGTGCATAGAAATTTAAACTTCGCACACATTTTTGTTCGCTTTTCCATCTGTCTTTCGTTCAGCTGATGTTGCACCCTTGTTCCTGTCTACTGGATCTTCCCAATGGCATTCAGATTATCACAAATGATTCGGCGAACAACATTCAACATCTCTGATATTTGTTGTTGAGTTTGCGTGTCATCTACGTCCAACAAACATTGTAATTTTGCACCTTTAATTTTTTTGTTGACCTAAGTGTTCTTTGTCTTTTTAAGCCAAAATCACAACTTTGGCATCGTTTAAATGAACGCAAACAAGCGTCTTGCGTTAGGACTTTGTAGCCGTAAGTTTCCACAAGTATACGACGGCTGTAAATTGCGTTTTTTTTTTGATTGAACAAGAAAATCAGTACATGGCGCAAATACTCTTTATTTGGCTCGAAATTTGACATGATTACCACACATAAACAGTTACTCAAAATCGTTTGAACATCAATGGCCTTTTGAAAGGTACTGGGATAGCAGCAAAATGGCATAAGCGATGAGACTGTAAACGAGTCCTTGCTTTCAGCGCTATTTCTTAGAAAAATTAAGAATTATTAACCGGGATACCTGATAATATCTAGATTAATTAGTCATATCTTATTTTCCGTTTTATAAGATTTCCTGCGAAACTTTTGTCTACTTGAAAAATCAGGAGAATTTTACAACTAAAAAATCGTAATCCCTTGAGATATTTAAAACAAGCGAATTGCCATTTATGTGTCGTTGATTCAATTAAACCTAAATGTTATCATTCCTGAAAACAGCATGTGCCTAGGTTTCGACATGCTCCTACTCCAATTCGATCAAATTAACAACACTCTTGGTAAATAGTTTGTTCAGTTGCTCTAGTTAAGGTATGTTAGTTAGTGCTCGACAGGATGACAATTGATCATGGTGATGTATACTCTGTACATTTTAAGCACTCCCTATAGGTAATGTAGAAGGTCTTAAGGGATTTTAGATGCAGAACGAGCAATGTTTGTTCCGTGTTGATGCAACTATTAATGAAGCAACATTGATGTAAACTGTTTTCTTTAGATGCTACAGACGACGACATCAGGGATTGAAGAGATGAACATTGCTATCCCAAATTACGAGCGTGAGCTCTTGAAAAAAAAATCCTTTAATTTAAGAGTATGGTCACGGGTAGTGAGCTCCGATTAGTTATGTAAGCAGATTCTCTGGACTCGTGCAAATGCTGGTTGAGTTGAAGCTAGAGTTAATCCTTTCAAGTTGTTGTGCAAATATATCAAGAAGGTACTTTTCATTTCATTTGTTTGTGTTGCATGTTCATCTGCTATGGGATCTAACATCTGTTTGTTTGGAAACTGTTTTTCTGTCTACATATTTAAATATGTTTGAAAGTGCCGAAACGTAACAACCGTTATCCTGGAATATCTAATTTGTAAAGACTCATAAATAATCAAATTACCACTATTGGTTGCTAATATTATTGCAAAACACACTGATTCTATGACAACGTTACATTTTATTTAATATTAAACAAACATCTGTCAGGAACTTTGAAAATGAACCTTGTTAGGGAATTTTAGTAGGAAACTATAAAATATGCAGTACCAGAATGTAAGATAAAGCTTTATTAGAGAAGTACATGAGCATTTATAACAATGTAAATATAAAAACGAAGTACTGTGAAAAAGTGCAAGGACAATCATCGAGTATATCTTCATGTAAAATAGAAAGTATTGCAAAAAATATAATTTTCAAAGAAAAAGTCAGTCATGCAATACATCACTTGCAGTCAACTTTAAGGAAACTCTGCATAATGAGGTAGTTGTATTGTAGGAACTTTTAGTTTTTGGCTTCAAATTTAAGGTTACCACCTCGTGATTCTCCTTGGAGACGAGCTACAGTTCTTAAATTTCATATCCTAATGAGTAGAGTTAGATTCCAGCAAAAAAATGGTCTGTGCCATCGCTTCGTGATTAAGTGATACTGATCAGGGAGGGATAAATGAGATATGCAAATTTCAGTATTATGGAAAGACTACCCGATTTTCAGATATCAAGCCCGTAAGATTATTGTGAGACATTGTCAAGTTGCCTTTTCGTTATGTGAATCCAGCGCCTATAAACTCGTCCGAATTATGGGATGCTCAGACTGACTGAGTGATTGAAAGCTCCGTCTAACTTTCTTCTATCTCAATTGCTGTTAAGGCCATACACTTCACTTTATCTTATGTTATCTTCCACCTCAACATATTACAAAACGGGCATGTAATTAATTTTGACATGTCACTTTCCTTATGAATTGAGATTTAAAATATAGTACACAAATGCTAGAAAGCTATAGTGTGCTGATTCCGCATTAAATTAAACAAATGCGCGAACAAACGTCTATCTTGTATTTTGCGTGTATTGAGAAAACCTGCGAAGAAGTTGAAACTTGTCCCCAGAGCAGTGTGGAGCGCTGAATGTTGTTACATAGAGTTTTGTTCCAGCAAACCAACACACTGGGCAAAACAGCAACTTTTTCGTAGCAGTGATATCAGTAACTTTTATTTTATAATATGGCGAAAATAGTAGTTTAGGGGGAAAACTTTATAAAGGGGTGATTTTGGTTTCCAAATTAAAACAACAGTAAAAGAACAATGTTAGACAATCTTCGTATTTACAGCTTGTTACCTTAATAGTAGAACTATAGACTGCCGTTTGACTTCGTAGAATAATTTATAACTATCGGACAACTATTACATGTAATTATCAGAGTTTTTAGAGATTCAGTTACGTATTCTCTTCGCGGATAATTAGTACACATATGATTAAAAGTTAATAGTTAGTTGAAATTCCTTCGGTTATAGCTGAGAACTAATTGACAGTACAAACGAGCCGACTGATATAATTACGGATTACCTAAAAATTGCTTCAGATTATTTTTTTTGTGCCTTTGTAATCTTTGGCTCAGGTCGGTGTGAGTTAGATAGAAGATAAGAAGATCTTACTTAACGTATCGTTAGTGTTCGATAAGGGGGAAGAATTAGTGAGTTGCATTTTATGGTCTTTTGGGAACGTCCATATTCCAAGTTAGATCTGTAAACAGAGCCAGGGAGGATTTTTACAGAGAGGGAGAATTCCAACAATCCTGTGCTATAAATTGAACACTACGTAAAAAAGCAGAATATCCCTGGTGAATCTGAAGGAGACACTTCGAAACTTCGGCCGCGGGATTAGAACTCGAATATTTTATTTATAGCCTTCTGGCATATTTAAAACTCGGGTCGATATAGGAAAGGGGAAAGATGCGGGGAGGTGACAGCCAAGGTATAACTTGAAGTTGCAACACGGCAATGTTCTGATGTGACAAAAAACAACTGAAAATTCCAGTCAGGACGGTCGGTCGCTTGGAGTCAACCTACGACCTCCTGAATGTTAAGGCAACGCTGTAGCACTCAGGTATGAACTACAAACTCACGTACCTATCCATAACCTATCAGCCGCGACGTTACAGCCTGTACAACAAAGGCCGTGTAATAATTACGTTGAGAAACCTAATTTACTTTTCCTTTCGTAAACAAAGGCGCAGAAAATATATGGTATCATGAAACGAAACCTTAGGAAATTACTGTCTTGCTTATTTCTACTGATATTGAACATAGTAAATGACAACTCGTTCGAGATAGAAAATATGTCCTCAGAACTTGACACCAGAACCAATTGTTTTCATTGCCATAAATTAAAGTGAATCGCGTCATCAATAAAAGGCAACGAACCTGAATTAACCTAGTCCAACCTACATACCAAATCACTAGTGAACTTTATATAGGCTGGATAAGAAAACACCAGGCCAGCGAGAACCAAACATGGGTCACCGGATTAACTGACTGCCCTACTTCTAGTACTACTTTTCTCCAAATTTTGCGAAGAGAATAAAGAACAGCACACCGATGAAAATAAAGCAGGTGCTAGTTATTACTTCATTTTCTATCTGTATGAGTCTTTCTGGGAAGGAAATATTGGCCACGGCATATCACATGTTTTCACTCATGGCCGAATCATGAAGCAGTGGTCCATTCAGAACATTGACAAATCCTCACGAGCAGGTGCCTGCTTAGCGATGTGGCTACTGCATCAGTCAGCTAATTTAGTTACCCGTGTTCTGTTCTCTCCGGGGTGATGTTTTCTTCTTCATCTTATATAAAGTTCACTAGCCATTGGTTATGCTAGGTAAAGTTAGACCACGCTATTCACTATCATTCATAGCATTGGCAATGGTAATTCATGGCTTCTAGTTCGTCCGAAAATGTTAAAGTTGCATTTAAAATCTTTATACTTCTTCCAGATGGTAAATGATTGTAAAACTTTCATATTTCTTTTCTCTCAATTTAATTAACAAACAAAGGCATAGTATCTGAATACACAGTATACATATATCCACACTTACGATTAAAGAGAGGAATATCGTATCTGAATCGCTTTATCAACGTTAAAACAGAATGCACAAATATAGGGAGTACTAATACATGTGGAAAATTGAAAATATGTCAACATTACGGGCGTATTCGCGAACAAAAGTCTATGTCATATTTTGGTGTAAGTAGAGTCGTTTACGAAACAAAGGTCTCTGATGTGTTCCTGATATATATTTGCACTTGGGCTGAGCATATTACAACAAAAAGTCTCAGTATTCAAACATTTCTGGAGAGAAATGTATTACAAAAACCTGGAGCATAGGTCTATGTGTAGATGCTCTTCCCGTGAGTGAGTGCACGCTTAAACAGTAGGGGTGGGCAACAAAATCGTAGTAGCTATTTTTTCATTGTAACTTGGGCTAAATTCCTTTCATTGCAATGACTGTTGAAAAGGAAGAGAACGGTTACAGCACTCACGGGAAGAGATGGCCATCCATTGCTATATCATTAGTATTAAATTGATATAAATTTGTTTTATGTAAGTTTATAAAGCTGTGAATTTACAAACATAAATTGTAAATCACTTAAAACTTCTAAGAAGATACTCCTAAAAAATCCTGTAGACGACTAAACTCTTTCTTGACACGAGTAAGTGTTAGTCTATAATGTATATGAGAAAATTATTCATAAAAATCATGTTGTTTGCTCCTTTCCAATGCTTCAACACACTCCTTCCACACATGTAATTATATTTGAATATTGGTTTTCGGAACGGAACTACAGCATAATTCTGAATGTGGCCGTCTAATTTTTAAATTTTACAATATCATTATCTAGACAGAGTTGCTATTGTAGTACTAGTTTTACTATTACCTTGTCTGCACAGAGTTGAAAATATAAGAAGCGTCTTCATCATAGGGATAAGCAGCCATGTAGTGACAGCAATCAAAGGGTTTTCCATCAGCTAAACATTTCACCATAAGTTTCTTACAAGGTCTAAAATATAAGAAGAATACCACAGATTCTTTATTCCAATACAACATATCATATTAACATATATTTATTTAATGTAATAATACTTTTTCAATTGTAGTTATTATTACCATATAGTGTAATTATTTAATGATTTGTTATAAAACGGGAATGCATATTTTAGACTACTGAGCGTGTATATCTAAGGTTTTATTAGCCCCATTCGTAAATAAGGGAATATATATGGTCTATACAGGCTGTTTGTGCTTCCCCATACATCTCAGAATTAAAACCACAAAGAGATGATCTCTACAAAGTTGGATTGGTCATGATCTCAAACTGTGGGGAAACTATTACTTTGACTCTAAGAACGAATGCTTCTCTTCATATGCTTAGTTTTCTCTATTGTCCTATGTATTTCCAGATTGTATGTTTGCTTCACCTTACATCTCAGTAATTATAAATGCTATGCATTTTACTCTGAAACTAACATGTTTATTTAATCGATCAGTATTCTCAATTTATGCCTCTGCTATAAGGGGTGTTCCGGGAATAAACTGACAACCTTTTCGTATGTGTTGCTGACCTTAAGACAAGAGAAAATTTATCTTATACTTTACTCAGAAACGCTTAATTCCGGAGGCAGCTTCAATTTAAAGTATTTAATAATAGTTCGGATAGGTTGGCTACACTGAAGAAAACAAACGAAAACTTTGAAGGCCTGTTCCTGAACTTAAAACAAAACAAATATCTACTACTTTAGTCGGAGACACTTAATTCAGGAGCTAGCACTAATTTAAACTATTTAGAGAAATATGTGGTAGGTTGGCTACACTGAAGCAAACCGACAAGCTTTGCATATGTGTTCCTGACCTTAAAGCATGAAAATAGTTTATCGTCTGCTTTAGTCGGAAACAGTTAATCCCGGAGGTAGCGTCAATTTAAAGTATTTAGTGAAAGTTGTGGTAGGTTGACTACACTGAAGAAAACAACTGACAAACTTCGCAGCAAGAGTTTAGTGTGAGCCTATCTACATTGCAAGAAAGTGTTACAATGCTCATCACAACTTTGACCCAATGTGTAACAAGTAAAACATTGTGAACAATGGAAGTAATAACTTGAAAACAATGAACAAAGTTATTGTTGGTATGTAAGAAAAATACATTGCACCATTCACATTCAGTCACAAAAAAAAAAATCAAAATTCGATCCACCATTGTTCAGATTGTGATCCGTTCATGCATTCAATTTTACTACTGAATGAGGTGCAAATCTTCGTGAATAGTACCACCAACCTCATTTATTCGCTCCAACAATTGCTCCCGTGTCTCAGGTTTACCCTGAATGTACACTCCGCTCTTGAACTTAGCCCCTGAGGGAAAATTCCAGAGGTATCAGGTCTGGTAACAATGGAGACCAGTGCGTAGTTCTTTCCATCGTATCCACCTATTTGCATATCAGTATATCAGTAACTGCAAATCACACAGAGATAAGTTATACATTATTGGATTTGCCATGGTCTATATCGGTGGGATAAAGTAAATTTAGACAGTAAAACTGGAAGGACACTTTCAGCCTCTTAATATTCTCATCTCTACGTATCTTTGTCCCAGTAGATCTCAGTAACTGTAAGTCACATATAGATGCGATCATAAAACTTTTGATTCGAAATGTTTTGCAACGGTGTGAAAACTATGACTTTAACAGTAAAGTTCTCAGGTCCTTTCCAATCGCTTTGTAGTCTCAATTTGTGCCCTCCTAGATCTCAGTAACCACAAGTCCGACAGAAATGATTCATATGTCGTTGGATTCGAGATGGCCCGAAACAGTAAAGAAAAAAAAAAATAATTTGACTCTAAAACTGGTAGGGAATTTTCAAATATTTACTTTTTTTCTGATTGTGTCCCTGCTCCTTCTCAGAATTACACGTTTGACGTAGATAAGACACTGTTTTGGCTTGAAATGGTGGACAAATATATGAGTTTGACTCTAAAGCTGGAAGACTGTTTTGAATCGCTTAGTATTCACCATCTCGATATTTTGTTTTCTCCCATGACCACAGGAATTACAAGTCGGACGAGGTGAACCATAACTCATTGGATTAGTCATTGCCTGAAACGGTGGGAAAGTCTCTAACTTTGACAACAAAACTGACAGGCCCTTGGAAATCGCTTAATAATCTCCATTTGTCACCTTAGATCTTAGTAACTAAGACTCAGTCAGAGATGAAAAATACACCACAAAATTCTTTATGGTCTAAATTAAAGGAAAATTATCACTCTTTCTTTTCAATAATGTTAAAATAATGTAGGAATTTATATGGGGGCCCTTTGGTTTTGTTCACAATAAATCCATTAATAGGCATGTTTCTGTTAACAATTAAAATTATTTTATGAGATTGTTTTTCTCTATAAGTGACTAGATATCAATATCATATTCTAAAATAACAGTCTGTACTTTGGAATTTCTGCCTCAATGCAGTAGTTTCTAAAATACAAAATAATATAACTAGGCTAATCTTCCTAACAACCGATCACATATTTTAGTGGAGCTGTATAACACACATTTTCAAGGAAATCCTGAATTTTGATACAAGTATGAAGCTTGGAATAGTGAAAGAGTAATATTTTTGTTTAGAAAATCTGGATGTAGGGTCATTTCAGATTTTATCTTATAGCGGTTGCCACAAATTGTCTATTCCTGGAAATACAGCTCAGTTATTCTTTACGAGTGGTTTGGAAATGCTCTTCTGTGCCTTTGTAGCGTTTATTTCTATTTATTAGCCATTATTACATCAACTGTATATTTCATTTTTGAGCAAGGCTTGGAGTCCGATCCTAACGTTAACATCGTCTAAAAGTTATTTAGTTCTAGAATGACCTGTTTATATCTTTCATCTCATTGGCGACTGTACTGGATCAACCTCTACTGTAAGTAACCTTTACGTATATGCAGATGTTTTGTGTGTCTGCCAATTTACCATGTTTATACTCAGTGTCTATTAATTTTTCTCTTGCTCTCTCTTTCGTATTTGTGATAGCTGTGTACACTTTGTGCCCACCTTTCGTTGTGTTGTTTTGCTATTGTATAGAACAACTGACCTTGTTTATTTGCGTGTGTTTACGTTATTTATTTCATCAAGTAAGTTTCTAAAAGCCTAATTTAATGGATTTACTTACGAGTTTATCCATCTCCTGGTTTATCATTTTAAACTCTACTTTCAGAGATACTTATCTCATTGATTGGTATGAGATACATATCTCATTTAATTTCTTTCTTTTTCAACCTTTTGGCTTGATTTGGAACATTTTAACTTTACAGTAATCCACCCACTTTTGCCCCATCTCCTTGTTTCCTGAGCTTCGGTACATTAGTTATGATTTCGCCATTTTCTATTTTGAAATTCAGTTCCCCTATTACTCACTCAGTTTGTTTGATAGTGTCTAGCATCTCTGAATTTAGTAACAACATCCTTCAATTGATACACTTAGTGGTTTACATTTCTTGTTTTCCTCTCATGTCCTTTATCTTCAGGCCTATAGTCCCTTAAAACGGACGATTTCACGTTTGTTGGTGTCAGTTCTCTGTCTTTTGTGTATGTATCTCTCTCTTGTTCTATCTATGTTGGGCTTTTTGAGTTAAAAATTGTACATTGACAATTACTTTGGGTGAAAGCGACTAGCGTTCGGTACTGCTTCAAGTTCTTCGGTATCTCTTATGCGATTTCTTGTGGGCCCTTTGGCATAACCACCCGCTAGTTCTCTCTGGAATATTCTCTCTTGATTTCCTCTCAGAAATTTTGTATTCGTTCGGTCAGTTTGTTGTCATAATTTGGGTAGTTTTCTTCTTTGGGGAAAAAGCGTTTTTCACATGTTTTTCTCCCTTTGGTCAACTGATTGTAACTAGTTGTAATACCGTTTGAGTATTTCTCTTCTTATATCCCCTAACAATAAATACGCTTCCCATTTTTTAGTCTCTTCCTTAGTTTCTGTTTATTGTCTATATTTTTTCAGGCATCCCTGACTTTAGTTAGAAACTTTTTAAAGAATTGGATGTGTCGAGTCTGGATGTAGAAATTCGTGTCTAGTGGTAGGTTTTTAATATATGTCCATTTCTATACGTTCGTTTGGTCTCTTTCTTAGTATAACGTTCAGAAAGCTATGAATAATTTGTCACAATAGTCATCTGAAGTAAAGTTCACGTGCACGCTTGTGTAAATCGTCTATGAAGGACATTTTAATTATTCTTCTTGCCCAGGAAAAATTCGCTTAATACTGGTTTTGCATGTACATATGAATACCCCGATATTGAAGGGAATTATATCAAAACAGATTTCTGAATACCAAAGAAAACTATTAGTATTATTACAATTTTCAAAGAAGCAAAATACATTTTGGGAGGATATTATTTTACACTCATATAGTGCTAGGTATGCTTCATTTCCCCTTTCTTGTAATATGCATCTTTTGGGAGTTGTTGGTTGCATAATAAATTCTGTTTTTATAAGATTTCGTTTGAGTGAAAGGCAATTTTCGATCTATCGATATTTTGATCGTCCTGAAAATGACCGGGTGTTTATGTTACAGTTTTACTACCTATGTCTTAACAACACTTTAAAAAAGGCTTCTATGGAGTGACTCCTGAAATGTCTGTTTCTCCCTCTGAACTGTTCTTTGTCTTTTGGAAATATGCGTTTGACTTGTTGGAGTATTGTTGTTTCTTGTAGCTTTGCCCACAGGAAGTCCAACGCAACAATCTTAGCGCGTTGGACAACTTCCTTAGTGTTCTGCGAACCAAAGCAGACTTTTCATTTTTGCAAGAATAATTCGCACTTTTCTTGCAACTTTGGTACTAATTTCTTGTAGCGGTTGAAGACCTCATCGTTGATACCTAATTTCGCTTTTCGTAGAAAAACTGTGATATTCTTTCTAAGATTGCATGGTGATTTGGTGAATTTAACAAAATTCAACTCACGTTCGGAGTCTTACTAAGGGCCTGCTATCTCGTATTACTTTCCTGATCTCTAGCGTGTAGTGCTGGACAAGGTACCATTTTTATAGCAGCTTGCGCAGTGTTCTGAAACTATCTTCCTTGTCAACTCTCAACCTGCAGTTTGTCCTAACGGGAGAAGCTTCGCCTCTGTTAGATGGTTTGGAAGTTCCAGCTGGGTCGACCTACTATCGCGCTTCTCTCTTGACTGTAGTTGTCCAATCTGCACGGCCTGTATGTCGTTCAACTGTGGCAGGGCCAATGAGATTTCTGCTTCAAGTGTATTCATATTGAACTAAAAAGTACTGATTTTACAAAATTGGCTTATATGGAAGAATTGGTTTTGTACACAGTAGTGCAAGTATATTATTACCAATGATTAAACCGTTCACATTATTACCAATGATATTAATATTTCGACTTTTTCTAATCGTTTTACAATGATTGCAACATACATCTCACTAGCCCCTCTGAAATATAACGGTATGAAGGTTAATGTTCTAGGTTTGTTTCCGAGGTTTTAAATATTATAAGCAACATCTGGATAAAACGAAATTCGCATTTAAGAGATATTCGCATATATTACAACGTCAAACAAATGACGATGTAAAAAATAACTCAGGAAGAATCCAATCATAGGTAATAGCATGCCAAATACGTAGGAGAAAACAGAGAGAACAGGCGAAGCCATAAGCAATGTTCAGAAGCCCAGACAACAAGGAGATGGGGCAAAAGTGGGCGGATTAATCCAATATTAGATCGTTCCGAATCCAAGACATAATATATCTCTGAAATTAGAGTTTAAAATGATAAATCTGGAAGACGTAAACTCGTAACCAAATCCACTAAATCCTTAGGAACTTAAATCATGGAGAAAATAACGTAAGGAACACATACTGTATAAAGACTTTAGACCAGTTGTTCTATACAATATAGAGCAACACTTAACAGAAAGTGTACACAACTCCAACAAATACGAAAGAGAAAGGAAAAATAGAGTTAGAGAGAGAGATAAAAAATGACCAAGACATTAAATAAGCAGGGTACTTTGACAACCACATATAAAATCTGTATATACGTAAAGGATACTTACAGTGAAGGTTGATCCAATGCATTCGCCAGTGAGATAAAATATATAAACAGGGCATTCTGAAACTGGATAATTTTTAGCTGGTGTGAATGTTAAGATCGGACTCCAAGCTTGCACAACAATAAAATGTACATTTGGTGTACTGATCGCTAGTTTACAAAACTAAGCTCCACAAAGGCACAGACTAGTATTTCCAAGACACTGGTACAGAATAACTGACCTGTATTTCCAGAAATCGAGTATTTGAGGCGACCAATTTGAAAGATGGCCGCCATATGTGTATGCGATTAAATCTAAAATTGCGCTATATACAGATTTGTTCAGAATACATTCCTCTTTTATTAGGCTAAGTTTCATACATGTGTGAGAAAGTGAACATTTTTCTTTATTCCGCCTCAGTATATGGTTACGATTGACATTTAATTATGTGGTGATTTTTCTCTCTTAAATAATATGTTGTAACGCCCACC
This sequence comes from Lepisma saccharinum, assembly GCA_022664845.1. Lineage (NCBI taxonomy): Eukaryota > Metazoa > Arthropoda > Insecta > Zygentoma > Lepismatidae > Lepisma > Lepisma saccharinum. Next base: position 219 of record JAGDQP010033729.1, on the reverse strand, counting down.
AAATTAAAACATATTTCTGATCTTAAGAACGGTAAATTCGTCAAAATACGAAAACCCTTGTTAAAAATAGACAGCAGTTTCCAATATTCGTAATTATTGCGATTGATAAATATTTTTTCAACCACAATGTTATATTAACTAAACAGCCTCTTATATGTTTAATCAAACCAACAAATTAGTCTTTCAGCTATCACCAATAAATACATTTGCTGAACAAAA
>JAGDQP010033728.1:2059-20516 GCA_022664845.1 Lepisma saccharinum | reverse complement strand
CATCATGAGACGAATCTGCACTGCATTATGATTCCGTCCTTGAGGCGAGGAAGATTTAATGTAATAATGCAGGTTGTTTATTGCTTCTACAATAATGATGATGATGAATTTTTGCAGCTTGTTAATTAAGTAAATAAGGTGATTCGCACTTTTTTTCTTTCTTTTCTTTTTTTTTTTTCTCAGGCAGTTAGCCGTGTAAGTGATGGATTTAGTCTTGACGCATTCTTATGTTCTTCGGGCTTGAGCAGTTTGCATTTTGACGGATTTTGGTTTCTTGTAAGAAATTTACAAAGGAAAGAGGGATAGGGCTGATTGCAGAAGATGTTATTGCGGAATTGCTTTCTATTTTGGAAAGTTGTGCTATAAATTTTAGCTATCAGGTAGAGCCCAAGTGTGGCCATTTTCAGCGGATATTACCAACGATATTATTATTGGTACTGACTCTGAAGATCCTAGCTTTTTAAAAAATAAAATGGAGAAATTGTGGACGTAAAATAATTTTAAAAGAATGGAAAAGGTTAAAGCACCGTGGAATTAGGAAGCTTACCTTGAGGTATTTTGGCAGTCTGATGTTCGAATCCCTACTCGAGTATATCCTTGACGGTGTATTTCCTCCTCGCTTACTTAAGTAATTACACGTGAGTGGCATGATGGTACATTAAAGTAAAACCAGGGACGTCACCATTTTCCGCCTGTGTACAGTTAGTACTTGAATGATGCCGAGTTTGTTGAAAGTAAATTTAAAAGTATAACTATGATTTCGTTGTATTTATGCAGTAAGGACTATCTGGGAGATTTAACAATGCGAACTTTTCGTAAAAAAACGTATTGAGAGAGAGAGCTGACGAGATTTTTTTGGAAATTCTGAGAACAGGTTTATATGAAGTGAATGTTTTCCCAATATTTTAGTTGAGTTAGCTGTAATCATTTATTTAATATGAAATATAATATCCTGTTCGTTCAACTACTTTTTAAAGAAAATACTAAATCAACACACTTTGTACTTGAACGATTTTTTTTTTAATTTCATAATAAATTTTAGTTTCAAAAGTCAACAATGAAGAACTAGTATTTAAACTTTCTTAATATGGATATTGTCCTTTGGAAGTCGTCCGTTTGCCAAAGCAAAGACAAGAGAAAATAGCAGCTAGTCTGGAAGTTTTTAGTTAGTTGGCTCAGGGTCAATTGGCCGTCTCCAGTGGAGAAATTTGCATTTTTAAGTTTTCATTCAGCACACAAACTTATCAACATTCGACTATTGTTGTAAAACAGGTTTTTGAAAAGTTCTTGGGCTGGATTATATCTGATACGTTTGCATAGAGAGTTGTGCGTTTGTGGTCCTTGAGCCTTCCTCTGGAATTAGCCATTAAGTAACGTAAACATGCTTCTGATGAGAGCTTAGGTTGTTTTACATGCCTTGCTTGTCCTTTGATGGTAAAGACAGCCCAGCCAGCCTGCAGGACCCCTAAGAAACTTCGGCGTCGTCTTTGGTAGTCGCTTTCTCGCGAACAAGAAGCAAGCAATTCCCGAGGCGTCTGAGCAAAAGTTAAAGAACAAAATGTCGTCTTTTGGGTTTGTCGAGCTTTTGCAAGGAAGCTTTTGTTTGCTTTAAAACGTTGCTGTTGTTCTTGGTTGTTTTTTCCCCCTCTCAAGACTCGTGGACTCCGTTGTTCTTCCAGCACGCATCATGAGACGAATCTGCACTGCATTATGATTCCGTCCTTGAGGCGAGGAAGATTTAATGTAATAATGCAGGTTGTTTATTGCTTCTACAATAATGATGATGAATTTTTGCAGCTTGTTAATTAAGTAAATAAGGTGATTCGCACTTTTTTTTTGCTCAGGTAGTTAGCCGTGTAAGTGATGGATTTAGACTTGACGCATTCTTATGTTCTTCGGGCTTGAGCAGTTTTCATTTTGACGGATCTTGGTTTCTTGTAAGAAACTTAGAGGAAAGAGTAGTAGGGCTGATTGTGGAAAATGTTATATTGCTTTCTATTTTGGAAAATTGTTCTATAAATTTTAGCTATCAGATAGAACCCAATTGCGGCCATTTTCACCGGATATTACCAACGATAATATTATTGGTACTGACTTTGAAGATCCTAGATTTTTTTTAAAGAATAAAACTGACGAATTGTGGACGTAAAATAATATTAAAAATAATGGACAAAGTTAAAGTGGAATTAAGAAAATTACCTTGAGGTATTTTGGCACTTTGTTTGGAAATCTGATGTTCGAATCCCTACTCTAGTATATCCTTGACTGTGTATTTCCTCCTCGCTTAAGTAATTACACGTGAGTGGCAAGGTGGTACATTAAAGTAAAACCAGGGACGTTACCATTTTCCGCCTGTGTACAGTTAGTACTTGAATGACGCTGAGTTTGTTGAAAGTAAATTTAAAAGTAGTCTTTTTCGTATAACTATGATTTCGTTGTATTTGTGCAGTAAGCGGTAAGGACTATCTGGGAGATTTAACAATGCCAACTTTTCGTAAATTAATGTATTGAGAGAGAGAGCTGACGAGATTTTTTTGGAAATTCTGAGAACAGGTGAATGTTTTCCCAATCTTTTAGTTGTGGAGTTAGCTGTAATCGTTTATTTAATGTCAAAATTAAAGCAGGAAGCGTTATTTAAAATAAATGGATTGAAGTCTGTCTGTCTTCAGACAATATCTTCACTATGTGCGATGTTTCCTTTTGTGACAGGTGCAAGAGAGACTGTCAAAAATGAATTCCGTCAAGGATTTGCCAAATTAATGAAATGTATGTTTGTACTGATCTCTTAGCATTGCAGTTGGCGGCAAACTGTTCGGAGCATGTAGTATGTAGATAGCCGTCTTTCTGTGACATTGGCTATTACGTACAAGAGCAACCGTTGCACGCAATTTATTTCGTAATGATAACTTAGCATGAGAAGTTGACACTGTCGGTGACTCCGCATGCAAGTTTACAATAAGTTACGAGGTTGATTCGGAAATGAACGTCCGTTTGGCTGGTTAAAAAAAAAAGGACATAAAGTACAATAATAAAAAAAAGAAGGCGGAAGTTACCTACATAACATTGTTTATTTCCTCATACAGTCGCTGCTCAGAATCAGGCACTTTGTCTTACAATGGTACCAGCATTTGTAGCGCTCCATTTGACCATAGCACCAACGAGGTCCCATTAAGTTGTTGAATTGAATTGTATTTACGGGCCTTAGGTATCTAAGCCTCAGACTGGGAAAGGGGAGGGGGAAGGGGTCAGTCAGGGCATATGTTGAAGGTGTCATCCCGGCATTTGCTTGGTGTGACAGGAAAAAAACTCAGGAAGGATGGTCGCCCACTGGGATCGAACCCAAACAAGTTTTTGACTATCCACGAGATAAGACATTTAAACACACCCTCATACATTGACATTCTTCTCTTTCGTAAGCTCTAATCCAGTTACTTAGTTATTTTGATGTGTAATTATAATTTTAGGTATGGCCAGATGTGAATCTGGAACCCATATATGTCATATAGATCCTAATTTTTTGAGGAAAATGTTATTACTGGGCCATCAAGACAGCTAAGTCGTAAGCCATTTGGTAGTTTGATGAATGACGACACTTGACGAGCATCTGTGGGTAAGGTGAACTGATTGTAGCTTGTAAATAATTACAGGGCGATCAGTTAAATTACTTATTTATCTTCGGGGACGTTAATTAATAAAAATAAGTAATTTAAAAACCATCCGTAACGAGTTAGTTAACAAATTCGCATGTTTCATGTATAACGAAAAGTCCTGTAATGCAATTTATTTTAGAATCATTCTTCATTCTATTGTATGTTTTAATGGTGGCAGAAATACTTGAAATACTATAGAAAACCTTTGGAACGCTACGCGATCTGGGTGAGAGGAACTGAGACAGAAACGATGTATAATATTCCCTTATACGTATTTCAGACAGGGAACTGTTGTTATAAATCGTATTTGATTATTCATACCATCAATCATGAGAAAATGGCTGTTGAGTATACAAAACCATTTGCACGATAAATGGATGGGTGATCACATCAACGTTGAGGCATTTACCTGTTTGATGCCTCCAGCTATTGTTGGAAGTTTGACGGCTGTGATCATCTTTTGCAGAAGGACTTTGGCATCCATCCTTACGTTGCAAGGTCATAACGAAGAAATTGAAGCAACCTAGACGCTGCTGCGTATTGGTTGACTCTGCTAGTTGAAATGATGCACGGTGTACAGAGAAAAATTAGAACTTCACTACTTTACTTTTTTTTTCTTTTTTTCTAAAATAACTCTGATCCTTTATTTGGAATTCCTTTATTTTTTTCTCCGATAATTTTTAAATCAATTTTAAATACTTTTATTTCTTTTTCCGACCATTTAAATGTATTTTTATTTATTTCTCAGATAATTCAAGTGTATTTGAAATTCTTTTATTTATTTCTGGGATAATTTAAATGTATTTGGAATCCTTTTATTTATTTCTCCGATAATTTAAATGTATTTGGAATTCTTTTATTTATTTCAAATATATTTAGAATTCTTTTATTTCTTTCTCTGACAGTTTAAATATATTTGTAATTCTTTTATTTATTTCTCTGATAATTTAAATGTATTTTGGAATTCTTTTGCACTTCTTTTTCGGATAATTTATACTTGTATTTTTTCTTGTATAATTTAAAATGTATTTGGAATTCTTTTATGAATTTTTTGTAGTAAATTACCAATAATAATAATAGTTAACCTAACCCTAGTCAGATTTCCGATGATACTAACTCTGAAGGAAAATGTAGGAAGCAAACATGAATAAATTTATGGTTTAATAAACTTAATGCAGACCCAATAGTAATGTACTCAAGTGCCTATAATTCTTTACATGGAGAAAGCGAACCAAATGTAAAGACTTGCCAGTTTTAGAATTTCCACATTGAAAATTATCGAATAAATCGTTCTAACATAACAGTGTTTCTTGATTCAAGGTTGAAATCCCCTTAATTTTGCCTTGTTAGACTTGACGTAATACAACAAGTATATTTCAAGCTTGATACAACCTTGATTATTGCTAGATCAAATATGCGTGAACTTAAACTAAATTTCAAGCTTGATTATCCTTTGCCTTTGAAAGATCAAGCTTGATCCAGGTTGATTTTGTTGTGGGTTATGGATGGTGAACTCAAATCTGAAATCTATCCGCTTTGATTAAGGTGCTAATATGAATTGTTTAAATTGAGAAAGTTAAGCAGACCAAAAGGACTTGCCAATTTAAGTCGCCAAGTTAAAATCTCCCGTATGGTTTGGGGTCGGTAAACTTAGAATATGAAGTAAATTTTTCTCTTCCAACGTTGGTTGAAGTGCTTGATATGCTGGGTTAGATGTTAAAAGACAAAAGAGAGAACCAACCAAAGTAGAGAAGGGGGAGGTTAATCATGGACTCGGTAAACTGCTAGCTTATTTTTATTGGTACAACGAGTACACTCAAACATTACCTTAACAGTGATCAAGGATCTAACCTGTAGCCATTACATGAAGAGAATTTGAAAATCCTGGCCCCTCATTCGTATTCGTACAGAGTGTGAAAATATGGAGAGGTTGTTGAAGACATTCTGCATTTACAGTCTTAAATAGTCCTTTAAGTAGCCTATTCTCTGGAAACCTGTTCCATTGCTTATTGTGAAGAGTTACTCGAATTTTCAAAATCGAGATCATTGACGAGAGCTCATTTCCAATACAAGTTCATTCCATTTTGTCAAGTGATGGAAGAAACTAACAGAAAATCTTTTATGTACTTTGTTTCGTGTGGGTTATATACAGTATTTCTATTTTTATTGCAAATAAAAGATCTAGAAATTCACAGCACTTTTCGAACTAAATGTGGTTTTGAAGCGAAGTTTCAACTGTTCAGAATCAAAGTGTCTTGGGAAAGTACTTTCCAAATGGCATGCTTGTTTGCCCTTGAAGAGACCTTTAATTTTCTTCAACTTTCGAATCTCGTAGCTTCAGCGTTGCCAATTTATATTCCAGCAACGTGAGAGGAAGCGGGAGAGAATGAGGAACAATAGGACGGTAGACGGAATTTGGCAACGTTGCTATAGTACGTCTGATTCCCTGGGAATGAGAACTCTTCCCATGTGATTGCTTAAATTATGAACGCCCTGTATGTCGTGGCGAGTTTGTAAGGACAAACCTTACACTTTTTGGTTAGTGGACTCCGAGCTACTGCGTTCAGTAGTACTCAACTGAACTTGAACCCGTGATTATCACAAACAAAGCGAGGGTGCTAACCGCTTTGTCAGTCGAGAGTTTCGTTCGCATTAAAAGAAAAGAAAATAGAACTAGATAAGCACTTCGTTCAATGGACCGCGGCGGGAATTGAACCGCGACCACAGAAATCGAACGTGATTAAATTAACCTCTTCCAGCTTCTGAGAAGACAGTATCTAATCAGCCAGTTTCTCGTACTAAAGACATTTTCTAATAAAATAGGTTAGTGCATCAGTTTAGAAGAATGTCTTCATATTTATTCTGCCACAGAGCTAGGAAAATTCACTTCAACTGCACTTTTTTTTTTCTTTTGTCTTAGAAACAGTTCATGAACTTGCCACATGAGTAAACTCCTCGGGGATAATTATGTGTATGGCATGTTTACAAGAATACAGTTTATCTTCTCGTCTTAAAAAAAAAATAACCACAAGACCACTATATATCATTTCTGGTCTGTGGATTAATTACTGTTTGTGATTATTAATTACTTTTTTTTTACGTCGTGGATTAAGAGAAATGGAAGATTTCATAAAAGCTGTCTGTATTCCTTCCTAGTAAGTCGTGTTAAGTGTGCCATTGTGATGAAAAGAACTAAATTGAAAACTATGTCAGTTTTGTAATATATATTTATAGACAATTTTATCATAATTGGTATCAAATCTTTACGATGTATACGAGATAGTTCCAGTTTCAGTTTATGTGCAAAAAAAATACTTCAGAACTCATAATTTAAGATGTTTAACTCCGGATTTTTTTATTCTTTTTTTTTTTTTATCTTTACAGTTTTGTGTCCTTGAGGACAAATCGTTCTGTTAAATTGTCAAAGAGTTTTGTTCGGATTTTTCCCTTGATTGTGTGAACGTGGCGATGGTTTTTTTTTCATAGTACTGTTGTTTTTATCCAGTGTTTTGTCGTGTTCGGTTGGTTAGCAAAGAGGGTTAGTACGCTCACTTTCTGTGTGTGGTCACGCGTTTAAATCTCGTGGAGGTTCGTTTGAAGGAAGTGGTTCGGAGCCCACTTTACCAACTAAATCTGTAGATACCGTACTTTACACACACACCAACTTAAAACTGTTTAGTTAGCACATCGTTGAGATTAGAAATTCATCAATTACTCTTTGTTGAGAGAAAAATAAGAAAAAACAAAAACGAATAGAGCTATTCGCGCAAATGTGAAATTTTATTTTGTACACAAGATAAGATAGCCATAAATCAAATTGTTCTAAGAATACAGTAAAATTAACTTTAGATGGTCCATGATATGATCGCTTCAAACTGGATCAAAAGATGTTGTGCTTCTTGTGGTTTTGCTAATTTAAAAGTATTTGCAATGTGTATTTAGAGGTTAGAAGTGTATTTTGATTAAACGGTCTTAAAACTAGTGAACAAAGGAAGCTTTAAAAAAAATCATATATATTAGTTAAGAAGCTTTCACAATTTCAGAACATGCATGGTGAGAAAAGACAAAACAATTATTACAATTTCAGACAGATATGACAATAAAATATCAGTTTGAATCTCAAGATTCTGACTTTCGTCATATTTGGGAGATATTTGTTTTTATTTGTTGCGACCATCATTTACATTCACAGTTGTTTTCACTGACATCTTCCTTTCAATCGAGAACAGAAGCTCAGTAATTACTTCAAGAATGGCAAATTTCAAATGAAAGAAATGACTTTAAGGTCCTCATTTATCGCGAGTGCCGCTCATTAAATTCTGATAGAGATAAAAAAAAAAAAAATAGTGTAATTCGTGTTTTGAAAATGAATTTTCGTATAAATTAAGTCAGTACGTAAAGAATTCTTGCACCTCTATGACTGTAGTTCAAATTTCGTATTCAGAATATATTTGGATAATTTACTGACTTACTTACTTTATGGCTTACGGAACTCGCAAGTTCATCGCCGCAGTAACAAACGTTCGCCGTAGGATTCCATCCTGCGCAAGATCAAGCCAGTTTTCCTCATAAGCACCTACTTCTCGGAGATTCCTTCTAATATTGTCCTCCGAATGTCGTCTCTGTCTTCCCGACGGTCTCTTTCCATCCGGTTTTCCAACCAAGATTGAATATAGTCTTCGTTTTTCCGCCATTCGGAAATCAGAATAATAATAATACTAAAAAAAAAAAATAATGTGTCCGTTGTCCCACTTTTGGACCTTCTAAGGTTTAAATTAAGTGTCGGAAAATCTTGTTGAAAGCAGAGTGCCATAAATACCTTTAGCATGTCAGTGTCCCGTGATTCTTGGACAAAATTGACCCAGACAGAACTCCGCGTATTGCACGGGTATGATGAAGTGTACTCTAGTCCGCTCGGAGAAAATCCCGCAACCTTGCGGATTTTTTTTTTTTTTTATTTTTCTTTAATGTTTCGTAATTTAGAAGCATTTATTCCGCTAAGCTTGTCAGAAGAAACATATTCATGTATGCATTATAGACATGCGCAGGTCAGCGAGTTTAATTCAACAATAAATATTGAATAGCCGTAGTTCAGTTTATAGCTTCACACTCTCAAGGTTCTAGGTTGGACTCCAGCGGCTTGATGTTCTCTGAGATTTTTCTTGTTATATCAGGTTGTTGCCGAAGTAACACTTTCAGAACAAGGATTTGGTCGGCTTCTTCCCATATCTTGTGTCTTGCCCTATCCCGACTTAAGTGATTTTAAAATCCACAATAGGAAAGGAACACAGCGCATACTTGCAATTCGAAAACTCAAAATGAAGAATCAGGATACAAAACAAGTAAAGTAGATTAGTTCCTTCACATAACATCGTATACAGAACCCGGTCCTGCTATGCAGATTTCATTCCTGTCCTGTATGTCTTTCCATAGTCGCGTTTATTTTACTTTGTGAGACCGGACTCAAATTCAAGTAGGGACGCAGTTATCATCACAGCATTGGGTCTGCACCGAAGCACTGCTCCCAGGGATCGAACACGTGACCACTCGTACCAAAAATCAGAGCGATAGCCACTCAGGTAACAAGTAAACACGAGCTAAATGTAAAATGATCCGTTTGAAATCGAAATACACCACTGACAGAAGAGACTTACGCAACGCCAGAAACTTTCCGTGTTTTCTCGTGACACGGAAGCTTAAAAAACAAGAAGTAACTTCCTATGCTTACAAGGTATTTACTTGGGATCGTGGTCGATCCCTGCTCATGCCATGTGGGCTTTGTGATGGACAAACACCGTGTTCGTGGGTTTTCTCGGGATTCTCCCGTTTTCTCCTACTTTCTTCATTCCACCAATTCATCCCATCATCACCCATACTGAGCCATAGTTGCCTAAAGGCCTTAAAATAAATTCAATTCAATTCTTAGGGTCATACCACTTTCTACGTCTTCAGTTTTTTTTTTTTTTTTTTTTTTATGGATCCAATGTATAGAAAAGTGTTTTCTTAATCAACTTTATGCATTGGAGGAGTGTCGTTAGGCTACCGATAAAACCACTGCCTTCTGGAACTTGAGGTCAGAGCTGAGAAAGGTCACCCGGGTCAAATTTTGAGTGTGGTCTATCTATGCTTGGGACCCGGTCTGACCTGGTAACCGGATTTTATTTTTCAGAGGTGACCGAAACCGGAGGTTATTACCCCTCATAGCACGAAATATACAACACCGAAAATTCCCAGATCATTAAGTTCCCGGACCGGGATATTCGGGCAAAGTTTCGGAACGGGTGACCCTGTTTCAGCTCTGTTCGAAGTGACATTGAATGAATGATTGATCTGTATTCTAGGTTTGTTGCTTTGATTCCACATAATAAGACTGAGTTGAATTAACCTAGAAAGCTGTTGAAAGGTACAATTTAAGTGGGTGTGTAACTTCTCAATTAAAATTAAAAATTAAAATATCCGACTTATATTCCTAAAGAATTTATAAACATTTTTGTCCTCTTAACAAACTTGTAACATGGAAATTTGAGGTTCTGAAGTTGGGCTTGTTTTAAAATGATTTTTTCGCAATAACGTTAATGGTCTCATTTTACCGTGCCTTGTATCTTAAATTGGTCGCTTCCTCTGTCGCTCAGAAAAACTTATTTACTGTGCGTCGAATCGTATTCCACACGCAAGATGTAGGGCTAGTTTGCATCAATCAGAGGAAGTTTAGAGCATATAAAGTTTTGAACGAGAAGAGAAGAAGGGAATTGTGACCTGAGAAAGTTTACATATACTTTTTTTTTTCTCTCCATTCTCGTAACTTTCTGGTAAACTTGGCATTATAACTATTTGTCGTCAACAAGTTCTTTTCCCAACGGTTGTGAATTGTGATTTGGATTTGAGATATCCAGAACTCCAAGGACTGGATAGTTTATTTGCGAAGGGGGGAGGAGAGAGAGAGAGATGGACATTTAGGCTGGGAGAGGTGAGGGGCGCGGATGAGAGGATTGAATGTGGAAGTGAAAAGCAAACAGACACATGTTTGAGTCAAGGGAGGGGGGATGTTGTTGATTGCATTCACTTGCTGTTTGTTGTTGACTGCCAGTTCCTCGTCGACAGAAAGCGAGTGAGTGAATGTATATGTGTTGCAAGCGTGTGTTTTGTTCTATTGGTCAAGATCTTCATTTTTAGTTGGCAGTTCCACTTAACTTGATATAGTTTTTTTTCATTATATTTTCTCGGTCCGCACGGCTTAGCTTGAAAAATCATTGCTTATGACTGGTTATCCTTTTACTTCGATTTGACGTTAATAGGCTGTGAGAAACCTGTACTGTATCTAATGAGCCTTGGGAAAATATAAAAGAAATCAAACTGCAACCTTTTTATGGCCTACCGTACGTCTAAACACTAAAAGCTTACGTGTACGATAGATGGGGAGGATACTTCTTTTTTGTTTTTAATTTGTTCTTATGCATCATTCACCAATGACCTGCATTGCTGGAGTTTTGCTGCTTGGAAAACATTCCGTCCTTGTCGAATTTCGATTTCAGATTCTTGCTGCCATTGGGTGCCAAACTCCCCCCGCCCCCTCTCGTCTCGTCTCTTGTAACTTATTATTATTTTTTTTAAACTTCTTCTGAGGTTTGTTGTTTGGTAGTGAAGGGACACAAATTGGCGTGGAATATGGTCATGGAACCCCGCTGAAGGATTACCTGTCGTGCTCAACATGGCAAAAGCACCTTTGTCTACGAATTAAACCGTGATGCTTCGACGTTATTCCGTGAAGTATGTGAAGTAGCGAGATTTTTCACGGTGAAGTTGACTATAATTAGTCACATTTCCAAGGGAATACAAACTTGCCACTCGTAAAGCCATCCCGTAAACAGAAAAATGCCTGCGGAATTTATGGGAGCAAATAGTCTTTATGGATGACAATTCCCCTCTTTTCGTTTTAACCCCCCCGTAATATACATACTGAATAAAGAGCCATAGGATATTTTGATTTTGTTTTTTCTTTAATTAAAAAAGAAAAAAAATTACTAACTCGTGTTTACTTTCTTTTGTAGTCTGGAAAACTTGTAAGTAGCTTCTTTTCCTTGTGTAACTAACATTTTTTTTATACATACATACAATATATATATATATATTGTACGGTTCCGTGAATTTGATTCAGACTGTAGATGGACATGATATCTTATCTAAAGATTTGATAATACCATACCATTTGTCTCGTCAGCTTGTAGTTACACTTGTCAGAAAATTATTAAACGCAGCAGATTTGTGAACTTGTTTTTCATTTATCAAAGTTACATGTTCGCCTCTTCTTTATTTTAAAAGAAAAGGTAGCTTATATTTCAGAGTTCAAAGTTAGTTCTTTCACGGGTACATAGATGTGAGCCGATCTGGTAGCCATGTGGGTTTGGGCGCTAAACCAGCGAGCGACTCGGAAGGTCCCGGGTTCGAATCGCGTATTGGTCGTAGATGTTTGTGAATGTGGATTTTAACTAGAACGTCACGGGCAAAAGTCAGAAGTTACTAGAATGACCCATATGAAATGATGTTTACCAAATAGTATAGATGTGAAAACAATTGAGGGTCTAAGCACAAAAATTCATGTTCGGAACCTGTTAGACACTTCACAGCTTAGTACAGCTATAGCAGGTATAAGTATTGTCTTGGTATTTAAATACTGTCCATTGTGACAATAGTACCATGCTTTCTTTATTTTTTTTATTATTTCTGTCAGCCAAGTTTCGGTGTTCAGAAACTTTAGCCATAATCATTGCAATGCTAATACTGATTTGTCACGTGAAGATCTATACTGTACTCGCCCGCCCCCAAGGATTGTTTTAAATTTCCCCATACTTGATACTACATTGCAGAAATGTTACCCGCGCAGAGTTTCCGTCAAGATTTTCAGTTGGGGGGTGGTGGTGCACGGTTTCTGTAAATTTTTTACAGTAAAAAAAGTTAAGGGAGCTCTCGAGGATTTGGGAGGTGACACCCCTTACAGGGGGAATCACTGACAATACGACATGAATGACACAAAAGTTTTATTCAGTATAATCATTAATAAATAAGTCTGTCTATATATATATATAATAATAAATCACAGCCATATTCAATCCACTAGTGGATGAGGCCTTTCCGCGAAGGGAGGAGTTGGTCTACAGCTTCCACGCTGACCAGACGGGTTGGGAGAGGAGAGCCGAAGCTCTCACTGTGATCGCCACTGTCTTTTATTCACAGCAGCTCCCCAATTGTCCTCACGATGCTGGGTCAACACCGAAATATTTGAGCCCCCATCGGGAATCGAACCTAGGCTACACAGGAACTCACATTTTGCATTGGTGAAGCTACATTTATTCCATAATACTTAGAAAACGTTAATATGCCACAAGAAAATGTTTCTTGTCTTCGATAAACACATTTTTGGAGCTGTTGTGTCTTCATAATCGCATTAGAAATTTACAAGAAAATACATAACAAGGAAAGAGGTAATTGAAAAAAAAAAAAAAAAAAAAAAAAAAAGAGAATGATTTAGAATATGCATGAACCGTGATGGATTACAATTCATTGCTTCTCTTCACTTGTCTCTTCGTCTAGGGAAGCCAGTCTTGAACAGCTCAGTATAGAATGTACAGTCTCCATTTGTTCCTTTAAATGAATTATGATTAGGATGCTAAGTTATTTTTATATTTGAAATGTTTTCATATATCCAGGAGATGGACTTCCCTCAGACGTCATAATAATCTAATGACTTAAATTAACTAATGTATTACCGGTATTAAGTTAAAGATTACTTAAAGTTAGGAATTAACGACCTAATCTGACATATTGTCATTTATTGAACGATCCGGGGCAGTATCCAAAGTTCAGGCAGGGAAAGGATGAAGTACTTGTTTCTGTAGTCACGTATCACATACATTAAGAAATGTCACTGGGTTTTGCCTAACTTGTACAATTCAATTTACCATTAGATTGCTTTGGAAGACTTTTCTGTGCAAGACCTAGGCTAATGAGCTGCATAGAAATAGAATAGGCATACTTTTATAAAGTCTATGATTTATTATTAGTTTAGCAGATTCGCCCGCGCGTTGGTGCGGGCTGAATTAAATATGTTGTCACCCCCCCCATGACGTTGAGAGGTTGAACTTGGACTTAAACGGCATCGGGAATTGTACTATTCATCTCAAGCGTGATGCTTACGCAAGCATATTCACTTTCAGTTTTATATATAGAGACTCGCTTTGCTTCGCTGGGGGGGCTGCGCCACCTTTAACCAAAATCTCCCTGCAGGACTACACCGCCATGGTGTCCATCTGCACTCTCCCACGAGGGTCTGCGCCCCATTTATTGTGACCTACTCTTGATCATACACCTTCATACAAAATTTCGTTTTTCTAGCTCAAACGTTGTGGGAAATGGGCTTTTTTGGGCGGCCATTTTGAATCCAAGATAGCGACTGTTCCAAAATGGTGTAATATTTTCCTAAACTACTCGTCATAATACACCTTTATGCCAAATTTCGTATCTCTAGCTAAAACTGTGTGGAAAATGGATTTTTAGGTCTGCCATTTTAGATCCGAGATTGTGTCTTTGGATACATTGTGTAATATTTTAGTAACCACTAATCTACTGGTGATAATGTCCCTTCATACCAAATTTCATTTCAGTAGCCCCAGCGGTTTAGGCTCTCAATTCCAAACAACAATGGGTTTGGCGGCCATTTTTGATCCAAGATGCTTCAACATTTTGTAATATTTTTCTAAACTACTAATGATCATGTACCTTCATATCAAATTTCGTATTTCTAGCTCAAACGGTGTGGAAATTGGATTTTTGGGGTGCGCCATTTTGGATCCAAGATGGCGGAGACTTTTTCAACATTTTGTAATATTTTCGTAACCTACTAATGTTGATGTACCGTCATACCAAATTTCGTTTCAGTAGACCTAGCGGTTTAGGCTGTTTATTCTATACAACAATGGGTTTGGCAGTCATTTTGGATACAAGATGACGACTTTTTTAAAATGTCGGATTTTTTCCGTTACCTACTCTTGATCATACACCGTCATACCAAATGTGGTGTTTTCTAGCTCCAATAGTTTGGCCTAGGAATATTGATCAGTGAGTGAGTGTGAGTCAGTCAGTGACCAAGGGGTTTTATATTAGATGGATTAGTGAAGGTTGTAGGAACGAGTAATAATAATATTGGTATTTTAGTAAAAGATTCTCTTTCAACGTCGAATCGGTTCATGCTCATCAGCAATTTAGTATTATGTATATAATCCGTTTGTGAATTAGGAAGTTTTGATGTAACAATTGTGATTGCGATAGGCACTAAGTTCACACTACGTCTGTTGCGTTTGGAATGTTCATTAAACAACAGTAAAAGCTGCCAGTCATTCACTGTAATAAATAAGGAAACACACTTAGAATTAGTGTAGCAGTCACTTGTGTGTTTCACCATTTACTAAACTTCTTGTTCTGAGGTTGGAGGGTTGCATTCGAAGTGTGATTGTTCCGTATTGTCTCATCACTCAGAGACATCGTTACTTAGTAATATACTTTTAATAGAAGATATAATTATGATATATTAAAGGTGACTCTTCCTTCTTTTCCACATCGACACTTTCACTACTAGTTCAATAATAATTTATTCATATGAAATCCATTTAGCGTTATGCATACATAGGGGGAACAACTGCTCATGTTTCCGTCGTTGGTAGTTTAGCCCCAACTCGCGTGATGTCTAACATTTAATCCTAAAATTCAAAAGTCGATTGCTAGTGTGGCTAAAGATGAAAGACCACGTGCATGAGAAAACAGGTGTAATTGAAGATAGTGGTAATGGCGATTGAGCGTTATTACTAAGTGTGACATGCGGAATTAAAGGCTTAGACCGTAACCTTTCCAGTCGTATGTTATTATTTTTCTCCTCCTCATCCCCCTTCCCCTCACGGAGCATTCTTCGACTCTCACTGTTTGCAGGAGTAATGTATTTTTCATATTGAAACAGTTGGTAGTACTCAAATGGACGATTGTTTGTTGGAGTGCAGTCAATCTGAATCCAAGTTTTTTTTTTATTCTTAATGGCGAAAATATTGAATTCTTGAGAGAAAAGCCTTTTATCAATATTAAAGCCACAGAAATATACAAATATATATATATATATAATATGCTATTTATATCTTTCGGAAAATAAGGACCTTTTATAGCTGTTTCTTGATTTTGTGTTTCTGGCGTGCAAATGTGTTTATTACGGTTACGTTCGAAAGTCAGATGCGATTAATGTGATTACAAGTAGTGGTGAAGGTATTGTTTCAGTGGTAAGGGAACTGAGTGTTGCATTATACACTGTATTTACTTTTCCCACAATTGTCAACGATTCATCACAGGAAATAGTCTTCTATGTACCGATTGTACCGTTAAACAGTGCGGCGTTAAGTTCCCGATAATGGAATTTGGTTTTGAAACGGATCTAGAACAAATCATTCTCCAATATACAGAGCGCCCGAACACGTACATGGACAAAACCTCCTAACCAGAAAGTGGACAAAATCCCGAAACCCCCAAAAGGGAACAAAATCTTCAGTAGACAGAGCACAGATGGTTAAGAGCACAAATAGTGTGTCCAATTACAATATTATGGACTTAACAATATTTGTGAACTGAACTAAACCTTATTTAGCTTTTCTCTTGTTCTTTTGACAACTTATATTAATATTAATTGATCCTAGGAAATGGTCATCGAACCATGGGCGTCACTAGAAGGGATCGAACAGGGCGGTCACCCCACCCGAGAAATGAGAGCTAGTAGTGTCTTGATGTCATAAAAACACGGTTTTTGTGGTCTCTGTATCTCCGAGACTACAATAATAATGAACTGATAAGTATGACCTAACGCTTTAGATTGTAACAATATCTTGTACAGGACATTTCCGTTAGTCGGTACCAGGGTTTAGGAAGTATGCAAAATTGGCTCGCCACGGCCACCAGTCATTAGATTTGGCCACCAGTTTTTTTCTCAAAATTAATTTTATCAGTAACAAGACAAGACAGTATTTGATCTTGGTGCCACAAGTGCATTATTTTCTATACATTTTCGGTACGCCGTCGTACGTACAGCAGCTTGTTCAGACGCCGCTGTGTAAGTGTTCAAGAAAATTAGTCATTCGCTTAAGAGAGGACGTGTTTCACGTTTTTATTTGCATGGTAATTCATCGTAGTCCTTGACTGATCTCAATATGAAGCTGCATCATTGTGTAACATGCATGTAATTTATTTTTAACGCCAATAAAACTTAATCTATTATTTGAGGCCACCAGTGATTACAAATGGCCACCAAAAATTCTTCAGGTGTCCTCATTGGCCACCAGATTTTAGAGGAACTTTTCAACACTGGTCACTACACAACTAGTGCAATGTTCAAACCATCAGTTTTAACCCCCCCCAACCAGTACTACTAGGAAACGTATCACCGAATACATTGCATTATATCAAAATGTCAACGATGCGCTGATAGTCAACTAAGAAATTCTTTCCAAAGTTGAAATGGAGGCAACTTCAGATTTTTTTCTGTACATCAAGCCTCTGTAGGTACAGATACAATAGATCGATCCCCGGTCCAGTTACATACTTTTCACTCTTTAATATGAATTGTATCTGTACCTACAGAGGCTTGATGTACAGAAAAAAAATAATAATCGGAAGTTGCCTCCATTTCAACTTCAGAAATTATTTCCTCCGTGTGAGATGTTCACCATTATGAGACACAGGAAAGTCCAAGCACAACTGGGAGTTGTGGTACTCTCCAGGTGGTTTCGAGAGAGAACATCGACATCAAGAGTGGAAGGTGTGTTATAGGAAAGCGAGTCGACTGGGTGGCGCAGTTGGCGCATTAGGACGGTAACCCAAAGGTTACGGCTTCGATTCCCGGTCCAGTCACATACTTTTCACTCTTTAATATTAAGAAATTCTTATTTCTAAAATCTTTAAGAATTGTCCTTCCAGTAGCGCTAACTCCCTAATAACTAAAAATGGCATTTGGCACCGTACAGGTTGGAATATAGTGTTTTATAGGATACCGTAAAGTATATAGAGCTACATATTACCATAAATGTACCAACAATACCGGAAAATAAACTACTTATCCTGCACAACGTTTTCCCGTTCATAAACCAGCCTTTAGTGCATGATTTGTATTTTTTAAAAAGCTGAGCTTATTTTCAGAAGTACCCTTCCTTACTGTACCGAAAGTGATCGGTGCAAAATTCTGGACGAATGAAAACACCACATGGCATACCTTCTCCGTAGAATATTCAAGTGTTATGTGAATAGTGTGATGTATAGGTACTCTTCTATATAGTAATACTGGATGGGGAAAATAGAATTAGTTCGAACATTATTCTAGAAGTCTCCGCTACAAGATTTTGTTACAATAGAAACCCTTAGGTTATATCAGTGTGTTATCGTGTGGTCGGTGAGATACAGGCTCTACAAAAATAATATATTTGATGACATTAAGATCACCATTAGCTTGGGTGAAGTGACCGTCTTTCGACCTCTTCTACCGACGACCATGGATCGATGACATTTTCGTTGGATCATTTGACACTAATCCGAGATCAAAAGAGAAAATAAATGGTATGTTCTGTTCATTGGGTTGTTTTGTCTATTTTCGCGTTTCGTTCATTGCACATTTGGAGTGTGTGTCTCTTTTTTTTAGTGTATGTCTCTTTTTTTAGTGTGTGTGTCTTTTTTAGTGTGTGTGTCTTTTGTAGTGTCTCTCTCTCTCTTTTGTAGTGTCTCTCTCTCTCTTT
>JAGDQP010033727.1:0-12870 GCA_022664845.1 Lepisma saccharinum | reverse complement strand
ATTCGTGACTCATAAAGTGTAGAAGTTATTTTAAGGGGTGCTCAAATGAAACTTGGCAGATTATATTACAATGAAAACAATGTAGTAACGTCAGTACTCGTCACTATTGGCAACAAAGAATTCCCATATACCACAGTAGACAGGTGGGGTCACACTTCTAGCTTGATGAAGAGGGCGAGTCGTTCATGGGACGGTGTGCGACAGTATCTCCGTGAGTGATGCAGGGATCAAAGGAAGAATAGTGTACAGTGTGGTGTTATCCGGTTTCTCACAACTAAAGATCACACGACGGCGGACATTCATCACAGAATGGCCATCTATTTTTTATGTTTCAGTCGTCAGGGAAGGTCAAGGTTTCGAAGCGACCGGTCGTCCTTACAGGATGACCCACGACCAGAACAAGCCCATGTTATCATCACGGAGGCCAATATTTCAAAGGATTAATGAACTAGTACGGGATGATACATGGATCACAGAAGCGGAATAGACCGCTGTTGTCCGTAACATCCATAAAATACTGCACGGCTGGCTGCCTTATCATATTGTTTGCTCTCAGTGAGGTTTTCCACGAATCCTGACTGAGGAACTGAAGGTGTCAGAAGTGCGATTCTGTGAACAGCAACAGCAGGGCGACGATTTTCTCCTCATTTTACATGAATGAGAACATCTACCATCACTGTAACCTTAAAACGCGTCGTGTTAACATGCAGGATCACTACCACCCAAGAAGAATAAACAGCAGACCAGTGCAAGAAATGACCTATTTTCCATACTTATGGAATTCTTGAAGCAATTTGCGAACTTATAGCTGATCACTACGTCAACATTTTTGCATCATTGTGGCAGCAGAGCAAGACCTAAAAGCGTGTTTTTCTAACGAAAGTCGCTATCCTCTATGATAATGATAGGCCCCACACTACCAATAGTACGGATGCTCCATTCCACAGATTTAATCATGAGGTCATGGCTCATCCAGCATACAGCCCTATTTTTTCCAGGTGATTTTCATATGTTTGGAAAGCTGAAGAAAAATTTGAAGGGAACCCACTTTCGGTCGGACGAAGAGGTATAGAAGAGGGAACAGCATTGGCTCCACTCAGAGCCACAAGCATTCTTCGGCACAGGCATCCGTCACTTGATATCCAAATGTAAGAAGTGTGTTGCCAATGGTGGAGAATATTGACGCGTAATTACTTTTATAGGCTTCTGCCGAGTTTTATTTGACTGCCCCTTATAATTTCCGCAGCCTATCGTAGGTCAATCAAGACTCGTGCCTCCAAGTGTAATTCATTTTGGATAATTAGGTTATATTCATTAATATATAACCCATCCCCGATGGTCCAGTGGTTTCAGTTTCTGACTTCGGATAAGAATTAGAGAGTTGGATTTCCGCTCACCCCAATCTTCTTCACTGAGAGCTTCAAGGATTTTCCTCGCTATCACCAAGGAAACACCAGTTTAGGTGACGACTTTCTTCGGCATTCTCGTCCTCCGGAAGTGAGATGGCCGAAGTTCGTCATTCCTCTGAAATGTGACGAGGTTAGAGCACAGCTAGCAGCTTAATCCATAATAAATAAATAAAAGATTAGAGGGTTGGGCGCCCTCAGAATTTTTTTTTCATAGACTTAAAAGATAAAATACATTTGATAATTTCAACTGATGTATGCCTGCGGGGGAGTCTGAAACATTCTGACAATTTGAGATGTTAATTGTTATGAGACAGGAAGAAATATTTCACCACCAAATATCTAATTTGATATTGTTGGCAAACGATGTATTTTGATAAAAAAAAACTAATAACGATTGAAACTGTATATTAACTGATATTTTCAGTATTTACGTCAACTAGTCAAAGTTTGATGATTTTTAGAAGTTTAAGTGAAAGACCAAAGAAATTTAATTAAGAGTCTATAGAAGTAGGTTTATGCAAATGTAGGCTTGTCGATTACTGAACATAAAAAGTAAAATATTTTCCGTAGTCCAATTGTTAATGTCGGGGACTTCGAACGGCAATACAGAGAGGCACGTAGATCCGAGCCTCAGTACTGGTTATCCTGAATCTGATTTTCCGGGATTTCTTTTCAGTTGCACCAAGCGAATGTCGGAAGCACTTCAGCTGAGACCCAGGCCGCTACAACTTCTTCAAGCCCCGGAGAAGTGATCACCGCGAACCGTCGTCTCATACGCGACGAACTTAGGCTAAAATTGGCTATTCAGATCATGGTCCTCTATTCTTGAAACTTCCTGCACTCTATTGGTTGGGAATCTGGAAAATCGCTGATGAAACCAAACCATGGCACTTACAGTGTTGTCAGGTTTCCGTTGCAATATTTCCTTTAAAATACTGAAAAATTTCCCATCTCCTAAATTTGCTTTCAAAATTACAGTACTAAAATTAACACACAAAAATTTTCAACAAAATTTCCCGATTTTTTGTCATTTTTTCCCTTTTACCCTTCATGTGGTCAAATATTTTTCGTTTTCCAGGGAATTTGTCTCCACTCGGCAACACTGTCTCAAGTGCGGTTTCAAGTCCAATGATCTTAACAGCTAAAGAGCACTTACCGAAAAATTTGCATATTTAATTAATCCAATACAGCCGCCAATATCAGTAATGTTGTTTCTACAGTACTCGAAATTAAAATAACAAAAAAGGTTATTCGTTATTCGTTCAGGAGATCAGGTTTAAAATGTAACTTGATTTCTCACAGAGGCAATAATAGCTTCCACTTTACAGTGCCAACAACAGACATTATAGTACCACTACTCCTCCTGAATGAATCCTCAACTACCAATACATTTCAATTTAACTTATCTATACGTCGGGAATCTAGTGTGATACCGCCATCTTCAGTGTAAAAAGTGTCATTTACTGAAAGAGGTTTCCTTCACCTTTTATTTATAACACACAATATTGTTTTCTTTTGTTTGTTTATTTGCTTAGGTGGATTGGATATTTTTATCCTGCAGGTAATAAATCCCTCACTTTAAAGGAAATAGCAACCAAAAGAAATAGAATCTTTGATGGTCTCGTAAATTTTATTTCCCGACACGCTTTAGGCCTCAGGTGGAAATGTCTCACGTTCTTGTCTTATATCCTTTTCTTTTGCTTCCAAATGAATTTTCTCGAACACCTGAGCCTTGTTGCCTTGTTATGCACTGTAAAAATACTTCTTCATGTATACTTTACATAGACATCTTGTCTTGAGATTTTTTTTTTGTTTGTTTGTTTTTTGGTGTAACAGTGCACAAATGTTTACAATAATTACATTACATTACTTTCTGAAGAGAAAGGACCTAGGAAGGAATAGTGATAAAAAAAAAAAACTACCATATTCAGCATAAAAAATGATGGCTCTCCACCAAATTTCAGTGCGAAAGATGCTAATCTCACCTCAAAATAAATCAGTGTTTTTTTTTGTTTTTTTTTGGTGTAGTTGAGCGATATCGCGGTCGGATTTGCACCTACGATGACCATAGTTTTTTTTTTTTTAATTGAAGATTGTCTGAAGCTCCACAACATGGTAATTTTTTTTTCAGATTTGTTGTCGCAAAAGTAAAATTTTGAGAGAGGTTTGAAAATTTGAAATTGAATTTTTTAAAACGAAGACAACAGTTGGTTCGAAAAAATCTGTTATGTATTTTTAGTGGTTCTGTAACCATAATTTTTTTTAAAGTGGTAGAACATAACCCAAAAAATAAAAATATAACATTTTTGTCACTTTTAAGGCGTTTGAAATTTGTTTCTTTAGCTCACAATAATTATTCGTGGTGTCCTCAAATCTTGCAACGTTAATTTAACTCATTTTCCGACGTCATACGATGATGAAATTTTGCACAGCGACGTAAGTCGGGTGACAATACAACTTTCCATTGTTACTTTTATATATTTCTATATGTATATATTTTTAAAACATATGTTAATATTTTGTTATTACAGACTTCTGTATCCTAAAATCAATACTAGCCTGCACCGGGGTCGGGTTTGTCTGGTTGCAGAACACTTTAGGATTTGGGCCACAAAATATTAGATTGAGAAAAAGTATGCACGCTAAAATAACCCCAAAAAAATAATAAAAAAAGGACTTTCTCAGCGGTGCAAATTAACCAGAACAACGCCATCAGTTGAGCACAGAGATGGGAAATAAGACACGTGACCGGACTTCTTACATAACACGTGCACTGTAAGTACAAGTTCGAATGCACCGTTTGCCAGGTTGCCTTCGCGGAAGACTGGTGAAGACGTCGGCTTCTTGAGTGAAAGGTCTCGGGTTTGAATCCCGGTCTCGGGTATCTTCCTTGTTTCTTTCAAAATATATTTTTTATATGTTCATATTTATTATTTAATAATTACTAGGACGTGTATAAATAACTGATTGCTACTGAAAGCTAAGATGTATCTGGATGCACACCGAGCGAGGTGTGCAAGGATGGCACAGTGCGTCCGAAGGGGGCTGGGCGGCGCATCCGCAGGGGGACACAGCCCAGGTTAGCGGTGGGCATACACAAAAGTGTTGTTAACATTCTATTCCACCTGTCAATTTTCTATTTGGTACACACAAAATTCATTTTATCTTTATCTGATCCCAATGCCTGTGCTGTTCATTTGCACGGTAGAGACAGTCGTAATAAAATACTTTTTAAAGACATAATTTTCTTGAACAATTCGTACTAAAAAGAAACAAAACATAATTTTGTTCATGCATGATTATAAAGAAACTCATTGGGCGCGCAAATTGCAGAATTAATAAAGTGACTGTATAGGAGAGCGCACCTCATGCTTTTCTTTTTAATCATGCATGAACAAAGTTACTTATTAAATAATAAATATGAACATATAAAATATATTTTTAAAGAAACAAAGAAGAAAAAGTGTTTTCCCGGGCTGGATTCGAATCCGAGACCTTTCACTCAAGAAGTGGACGTCTTCACCAGTCTTCCACGAAGGCGACCTGGCAAACGGTGCATTCGAACTTGTGTTTACAGTGCACGTGTTACGTAAGAAGCCCGGTCACGTGTCTTATTTCAAATCTCTGTGCTCAACTGATGGCGTTGTCCTGATTAATTTGCACCGTTCAGAAAGTTCTTAATTTTTTTTCGGGTTATTTCGATGTACATACTTTTTCTCAAGCTAATATTTTGAGGCCGAAATCCTAACCAACCAGACAAACCCAGTCCCGGTGCAGACTAGTATTTATTTTAGGATACAGAGGTCTGTAATAACAAAATATTAACATATGTTTTAAAAATATAAACATATAGAAATTTATGAAAGTAACAATCAATGTTGTATTGTCACCCGACTTACGTCGCTGTGCAAAATTTCATCATTTGTGACGTCGGAAAATGAGCGTTAAATTAGCGTTGCAAGATTTGAGGACACTACGAATCATTGTGAGCTAAAGAAACGAATGTCAAACGCCTTAATAGTGACAAAAATGCTGTATTTTTATCTATATTTTTTCGAGCGAACTGTTGTCTTCGTTTTTTTTCTAATTCAATTTTCAAATTCTCTAACCTCTCTCAAAATTTTACTTTTGCGCTAACAAATCTGAAAAATTACTATGTTGTAGAGCTTAAAAAAATCTTCAATTAAAAAAAATAGTCATAATAGGTGCAAATTCGACCGAGACACCGCTAAACTACACACACAAAAAAACACTGATTTTTTTTAGGTTAGGTTAGCATCTTTTGCGCTGAAATTTGGTGGAGAGCCATCATTTTTTATGCTGAATATGGTAGTTTTTTTTTAATCATGATTCCTTCCAAGGCACTTTTCACCATCTTGCCCTGCTAGACCCTTTAGTACACAACTTTTTATTTCATGATCTTTTTTTAATATATTTCTTTACACATTTTTTTTCTTACTTGTCTTTTACTTATTTTGCTACTTATGCGCCTTACTTGGGCTATTGTGAGGTCCAAACTGAGGTACTGATATCTTAATTTGGATTTTTTTTTCTAGTGCATAATACAGAATATTGAACACATAATAAGGAGAGGATTAGGAAATCCTAAATCGGTCCAACTTTGACAAGCTTTCCCTATACGTTACGTGCAGTTTTCCATAATGAGATATATATATATCATGTATGCGATCTTATAATGAAGCTGTACGGGATAGCCTTCCATGCTTTCACCCTTTGGGTGGAGCTATTTCTGACGGAAAAGGAGAGACCTTACTGATGCAGCCAGTTAATTTAACAAATGGCGTGTAGCGAAAAGTAAACACTGTAGATTATTATCAAGTTTCTCACGTGTTTCATACTCACAGAAGGGTAATTTTCAACCACGACATGTTATCATTGGCTTTCATTCTCCAATATTTCAACTATGTCAGCAAAACTGTGTGTACACACAGAGAGAAACGAAAATTTACATTAAAAAAAAGAGTAACTGTGTTCGTGTGTATTCATACAATTCTAAATCATACATGAGGTTGTCAGAAAAGCGTGGTACCAAGGGAGAAGAGCTGAACACTGAACAGCACATATCCCTAATCTAAAACGTTCTCCAAATATTTGTCAGCAGTTATAACTCACTTCCTCATACCCTATAGCTTTTTCCCTGTAATTCTAGAGTAGTCACTGCAATCTTTGTTTATAGATGATCAGGAACCCGCATTTTCGCAGCATACACCTCGGCAGAATTCCCAATATGACAAAGTGTATAGGATTGAGATCAGGTAACCACGATGTTCATTCCACAGGGCTCAGGAAAGATTTTGCTTCACAACTCATCTATCTGCTGTGCATAATGAGGGGCCACCCTGTCTTTGCACAAATCGTTCCAAGATAACCGCCGATTTTTCGTCACACGATATACCGAGATAATTTTATGCGCAGACTGTCGATCCAAAGAAGAATGAGATAACAAGCTTCACCACAGCATTAAATCAGAAGGCACTAGGCCTTAGTTTCGGGGAACCACTGGGGGATCTTCTTTAAACAGTATCTGCAATTTTGCTCTTTTATCTTCCCCACTAATATTAAAAAGTTCACATTGTCGGAGAATATTACAATAAATTAATCATGAATGTGACGTAAGAGCCAATCGCACTGTTCAACTCTACGGTCAGAGGGCACCCTTCGTTAGATGATGCTAACGCTGTATGGAAAATGGATAGTTTCTTATAAATTATTAAATGCATATCACATTTAACGTGGAATCTAATGTGAAAATGGTAATTTAATGCAACGCAAACCGTAATGTAAGTTTATATTAACCTAGATATGATGTTTCGCCTCCTTTCCTTTAGCAACGAAAGAAAACAAGATACATTTTTCTGTTCTTGTTCTTTATGATGGTTTTAACAACGTTGTTTGCGACCAGGTCTACCCCAAATGAAGATTTATGTCTGTTTGGTCTCGGTACATCATCTCGTTGCGTCAGAGGCAACCAACCCCCACGATCTCCCCAGATACAACAAATATCAAAGGTACATAACTGAGAAAGAAATACTATAATATCCGCATCACAGATAATAAATAACTCATTTCTATGAAATAAATACTTCTATTCAGTTTTCAGTAGGGGGAGAATTATGTGTTGGATATTTTTTTAAAGATGAAATGCCCGTTAAGAAAAAAAATCATTAGCATGAAGAAACATGGTAGGCTCTAGAAGGTAAGTTGAGTCTTCTCTCGTGTCCTCTTTATCTTGCAGCATCGAAATCCTTCTTAATTGTTTTCAAGACTTGTAATCCTTCTCCTCCTCTTTCTTTTTCTCTTCTTTAGTCTTAATTCCAATTCCCTCCTTTTTTTTTCTATCGTCTTCACTTTTGTTAGTCTCCCTTTTCAGATCTTTGTAATTATATGTTTTCCGTGCCCTTTTTCTCTTTCATGTTCGCATTTTGAAAGCTTCCAATCGGTCGTAGAGTCTACCCTCCGAACTACATAACACAATGGTTAAAGGAACACTTTATCAAAACTGTCATTTTTTTCATTGATCTGTAGATTTTGTGTGTGTGAATACGACCTTTCCTGTTAAAATTCTCGCTTTTGTTTCCTTTCCAGACACATATATTTACTTATAATAATACCTACGATTATAAAAAAAATAAAGTAGAGTTTTCTTTCCACTTTTTCAATCTGCCTTTAGTTTTTCCTTTGTATAAATATGTATATCCATACCCTCACAGTTACTGTTACTATGGTGTTTGTATACATAGTATAGTCTTCTGCATGGCGTAGTCATTAGTGCACTTGCCTTCAATGAAAACGATCCTGGGTTCCATTACCCGCGGGGGCTCAATAATTCGCTGCTGCTTTCTAAGACAAGCTCATACACGTAGAGTTGGCATTCATACATGACGACCTTAATAAACTTCTGTATGTGTATACAGAAGTTCTGCAAGTGGTAAACGTTTCTTTACCGCCTGCGTATTATTGAGCGGTTCCCGTATATGGAAACTTGCAATATAATTCTGGCACCAGATTGATAGATTCTTTTACTTTATTTCACTGGCAATATGGTCATGTTAAACTTTTACAGAATGACAATGGACTACATCAACATGAACATGGTGCTTCACTGACAATGGCTAGTGCGTGTACGCAAAGACATTGTGTATATGAAGCCACGCTGGCTCGATTAGCTTTTGAACTTGCCAAGCTCTACCATCTAAGCTATCAAGGACAGCCTGATGAATTCACTATATGCACACATAAGCTACTTGCCCCTAACAGCGTAGGGGAAGAACATCCGCTTGTAAATTGAGAGAGCTAGGTTCGACTCTCTAATGAACAAGTTTTTTTTTAAGTATTAAAAGGATCACTGAAATTTTAATAATATGGAACAGAACAGGAGTAAAGCTGAAATATATCAGTCTAACATTTATTTATTGCTCATCCTTGCTTCTAATAAATGTTTAATGTACAGTTTATGTCTAGTATTGGTTTCTTTGCATGATAAATTACATGTACGTCCCGTTGCACATAGGCAACATCAATATATATTACAGATTAATATGTTTTTCAATACAAAGGGAATATATTTCAGCCTTATAAGTTAATTAAAAATTATTTATATATCAATATCATGAAACTGAATTTGACATGTATGTTTTATTCCGAGCAAAGTTCTTTGCTATTACTGTGAGTTGTTATGGAAACATCCATCGATTTTTATTTTTTAATTTCGTTTCTTTATGTTCTATACATACAATGCGGCTTTTATTTGCCGGAGAATAAAATAGAAAGCATTCTCTATAGCAATGATCCTTATGCTATTTACACATCATTTTTATTATAATATCTTTTTCAGATTATAACATTTGAGGCCTATGCGCGAACAAACGTCTGTCACATATTCAGATAAAAAAAAATCACGAGTACTTTTTATATATAACAGGAAAAATATGAAGCGTAAAATATTCATACTTTTCACGAAAGCTGGCTTTAGTCTAACATGACTTCGTGCAAAGTATGAATATTTTATGCCTCTTGTTTTTCCTGTTATATATAAAATTGTACTCCTGTTTTTTTTTTTTTTAATATGTCACTTACAAGGGACACCCGCGAACTCGGACAGGAGAAACCGGATGAAAGTTTCTACAGGAACTAATTGCAGGTCGCTAAATCAAGTGGTGATAGTCGTTTCCATGCAAAATCAGGCAGTCAAGCAGTAACGGCGCCAGCTCATGGATGATAGGCCAATGTGCTAGAGAAGAGCTGAGAAGAAACGGGCAAATTGAAATGCTGAATGTAGTAAATATGATTAACGATTAAGTCTACAATATGTAGAAGCACATGTGAATGCCGTATCTGAATCACAGTGTTTCCAACTCAGTGAAAGTAATGCGTAAAAATGGGAATGGAAGAAAGTGTCAAAGAATGCGAAGTAGTGGAATACATAAAGAATCCGACACAGTAGTCCGGAATGAGGTTTTGTCATGTTATAAAACAGTGTTGCTAACTGCATAAAGGATAAAAGAGGTAATAAACGTACGTTAGAAGCAAAAACAAAGACCTGCAATCAGGCAAGATAAGCAGGAGTGAATCAGCAGGCACAAAACGAAAGAGTGGTGTTACAGACTGCCATGTAATACGCTGCGTCTGGTGACAGACGCCATCGTTGTGTACGGACATGAAGAGTGACAGAGCAGTACCGAGACAAGAAATCATTCAGGTTCAAAAGAAACATGGAACCGGCGAGGCGACGGTGATACCAGTAAAGTTATACAATACGGAAGAACTTGAAAATACATTAGGCTGCTACACTGACCGGAAAGTGTGCACCAACCAGTTAATTCTCAAATTGCAGATGTGGGTTGGCATGGAAGTGGTCAAAGCACAGAAACAGTGTACAGTATGCACATTTGACCATCGCTACAGACTCACAAGTCAGCATCAACTCTGCATGGTAATAATCCTATGCCAAATGCGACACTAATGACATTATCAAATTAATTATGACTGAACCGATGTCGTACCCGGCCACGCATACTGCAACATAGGCTTGTAGATCGCTGAGGAAAGTTGATAGTAGATCACAGTGTGCAGCTTGATAATGAAATATCGATCGTGTAAATTCACCTTTTTACACTTTCTTCCATTCAAATTTTCACACATTCTTTTCACTGAGTTGGCAACACTGTGATTCACATATGGCTTCACATGTGCTTCTACATATTGTAGACTCAATCGTTAATCATATTTACTACATTCAGCATTTCAATTTTCCCGTTTCTTCTCAGTTCTTCTCTAGCACATTGGCCTATCATCCATGAGCTGGCGCCGTTACTGCTTGACTGCGTGATTTTGCATGGAAACGACTATCACCACTGGATTCAGTGACCTGCAATTAGTTCCTGTAGAAACTTTCATCCGGTTTCTCCTGTCCGAGTTCGCGGGTGTCCCTTGTTAGACGTTTGTTCGCACATAAGCCTCATTTTTCGTCGAAGAATATCGTGTGTTATTGTGCACCATGAAGTATATGGTACCGTTTGAAATAGATTAACTTAGCTGCTCCTTATGTATTTTGTGTTAATAAATTAAAATTAACACCATAAATACTATATGTTCAACACAGTTACATAATAGTGCAATGTACTATAATAATAATAATAATATGTTCATCGTTAATTATAAGCATAAAATACCAGGAAGTTACCTCGAACGGTTTTACTATAGTTATTAGAATAACTCGAGTATATTTTAGTCTCATGCATAGGTAACATTGAATATTTTTAATGCATTTTTAATATCAGTTGTTTCTTTCAGGCGTGCTTTTGGGGGAAGGGCTTTGCCCCTCGGAGTTCTCAACTGCTCCCCCGAAAAAATTACGCTCAAGACTTGTATTACTCATACGTATACTGAATTACGTACACAATGGCACATTCTATAAATATTATTCATGTTATTTTGAGGTTAAGTAAGGAAGTACGACATACCGACATATTAAGTAACGTTATTGTTATTTTATATGTTAGTACATTGGCGCCATTATGGGTTATTTATAATAATCGTAAAGCAACGAATAAAATCTTAACGACCTATCGAAAAAGTGTGACTGAGTTAGTAATTGGTTAACTTGGCTGCAAGTAAACATTTAGTGATATATACCGTAGAATCCTTTAACGCCGAATCAACTTAGGTATTGACAAATTCAAATAAAAGAATTTGCAAGATAACAAGAATTTGAAATATTAGGGTACTTTTATTTTTAGTCATTAGTGGATTCAAATGTTAATCAAAAATAGGAAAGGAAAGTTTAGCAGCGGAACCATATAATGATAGTGAAAATTGCTACCATCTACAGACGAGTTAAGTAGGTTAGTCGATTGTCTTCCTTTGTTCGAGTTTTTTATTATTATTTTGAAAATACAGCATTTTCTTTCATTCATTCTTATTTGATACAAAATGGTGATAAGCCATTCACCATTTGATTAATGTGTGAAAGCTGCAGCTATCTGTTCAAACAATGATTAAATTGAAAACTTGATTTGAGGTGCCCACTTCATTCTTCACTTGTGGCGAACTTCCAGACGGTTTTTCTTAAACTCGTGTCCTAAAATTTGAATTCTCTCAGTTGTTCTTGTTATCGCTAACGAAACTACGAATCTCTTCTACTGTACAATTAAGATGCTCTGTTGTACTGGAAAACAATTCGACTATATGCTCCTATCCTGTACTATGAATTTCACAATAACCGTCCTTTGGTGAGAACTCATTAGCTCGCCAGAAGAAAGGTAGTCTTTAGTAGATTATGCTGTGGGTGAATGTTTTAGCTTTTCTAGGTTTGATTACTTTAATAAGTGATCATTGCAACTTTGAAGTGGAGGATTGTCCTCCTCATTGCCGTAATGATTTATTTTCTTGAAGCTTATCACAGTAAAAATTGTTTCGTGGGATTTATATTGCGTGAATTTAAACTGCATTCATCGTATTTTAAAAAGTCAGCAGCCCCGATGATTGTCTAGATATCCCCTTGATTTTCATTTTAGCACGCGAAGAAATAAAATTCATCGGTGAGGTTGTTGGTCTTGCTTGGACGATATAAGTCGCTTCCAATTTTTTTTCTTGCTTTGTCAGTATTTCTCTGCTAAACCAATGTTGTCTTTCTGTGAAATTCAGTAGAAATATATTCTGTGTCCCGTTGAGAACTTCAAGTAATTATTTGACCAAAAGTAACAGGATTATTTTTCACTAGATATCTCACTGAAAATACTTTTGTTAGTCGAACGCTGCTTACCTTATATAATTGAAGCATGAGGTGGGGTGACTTAAGGGAGGTTATGACATCTTTTCACTTCACCAGTATTCAATATTTCTGATGTCTGTTGTAATGAGCAACACAAAGATTTTGCTACACAAGAAGTAATACAAATGCAGGAGACAGTTGCAAATCTCGAGCTTACCTTACATTAAT
>JAGDQP010033726.1:0-20518 GCA_022664845.1 Lepisma saccharinum | reverse complement strand
AAGATATGTTCTTCCTAAGAAATGTTTAGAGTCTTGTAATGAAAAGAAAACTATGTGTTACAGAAAAATGCAGTTCTTCTTCATATACACACGTCAATTCTCTTTGCCTCTAACCAGAGGATGACCTCAATATACTTCTCCTCTCATAACCTTTCATATTTCACCTGAGGTTAACAGTTTTTCAACTGAAGAAGAAAATGTTCCTTTCCTATTTATGACTTCGGAAAAACGACTGTATTTCTTTTGTGGTAGGGAAAAACCCTTGTAGCTCTTAGAAAAAAAGAAACGCGAATTTTTCTTTACCGATACTTGTAATTCTTACATCTTTCTTGATTTATAGGAAAAAAAAATCACAACAAAGAATCTTCTGAGAATCAAGACCATCTTTCAATGCTTCAGAGTCCATAGGTTAACTTCTCTCTGCACCTGCTACTTAGTTCTGATTCATTCATTCATTTATTTCTCTTATTCTTTCTTTCTTTACCTCTTTCCTTTCTTCTCTCTCTTAATTTTGCTACTTCTTCCTTTCCTTCCTTATTATCCCTCTTCTTTGTTTTCTCTAGTTTTATCTTTCTCTCCTTTATTCTTCCTTTCCTTCTCATTGTTCTTTCTTCTTATATCTTGTTTCTTTTTCCTTCCTTTCCGACCTTTTTCCATTCTTTATTTCTTCTTTCTTTCCTTCCTTCCTTCTTTCTTTTCCTTCATTTTTCTTTCGTTTCTTCTTTCCGTCTTTTCTTTTTATTTTCCTGTTTACGTTCTGCTCCCTTCTTCGCCCATACAATTCATTTTATCTATCCTCCCTTCTTTTTTCTTTCTTTTTCTTTCTTCCTTTTTGTCCTGTCTCCTTCCTTTCTTTTCTTTCCTTCTTTCGTTCCTTCCTCCTTTCCTTCTATGTTTACTTTGTTTTTCCTTTCCTTCTTTTTTTCGTTTTCTTCCCATCTTTCTTTCATTTCCTTCTTCTCTCTTTCTTTCTTCCTTTCCATCCATCTTCCTTTATTTCCATCCTTAATTTCTCTATTTTCTTTCTCATTCCTTCCTGTCTTTTTTCTTTCTGTTCCTTCTTCTTTTCCTCTTTCTTTCTTTTTCTATTTCTCTTCTGTTTTCTTATTCTTCCTTTTCAATTTGCTTTTGCTCATTTCATTTTCCTTCCTTCTTTCGTTCATTTCTTCCTTCTTTTCTCTTTCCCTAAATTTTATGTGTTATTTTATTGGTCATGCCTTCTTTCTTTTGTCCCTTTTCTTTGTTCGTTTATTTCATTTCTATTCATTCATTTTCTTTCTTTTCTCCGTTCTTTCTGTTTCACTCTTTCTTCAAGTAGAAAAGAAATGTATATATAAAAAAATATTTTCGTAATTAGATGTAAAGGTATCATACTTTAAAAGAACATTGCATCTTTTAGGAAACCCGCAAGTTCATCTCCGCAGCCTTCACATGTAAGCTTAACATATACCTTGGTCTGACCAGGCCAGTTCCTGTTTGAAGTTTCTGTCCCGGCGTCCCGTGTGGTTTGTTTTATTGTACCTACATAAATATACAAAAGATATTATTATTATTATTATTATTACTATTATTATTAACTGTAGAATAACAATAGTATTAGTGTTACCTATAGAATATGAACTAACTGTATACAAGAATATTATTTTAATCTTCTGTAAGCTTTGTAAGTAGTAATAGTTTGTATTTCTAGCTGTATAACTTGTGCTATATAGACCTCGTTGCTGTCCATAGCACATAAATAAACCAATACGGTAAATTAGATAAAATAATAATATAATAATTATTATTATAGTTAGCGTCCCGATTTCGAAAAATCAAAGTCAATGTTGCAAACCGGAAATTGTCTCGGTTTAAGTACAATAAATAAAAATATTGTCAGTCTATTTAGATGGTCATTGAAAACTACGGTGAAATTTGTTAACAATACGTAGACGTCTTTTGTCCATTCTATCACCTAGCTTCACAGATAATAATAATAATAATACCATGTGTGAAAAAATAATCTGCTGAGATGTTTGTTTTTCTTCCCATCTACATTCATCTAAACAACGGAACACTTGATTCAACAGAGATTCGCCACTGAAAACCTGACAGGAACGTGAAGGTCTGCTCGCCCATTGAGTCTTATGGAAAACCTTTTAGATACCTGACGGAAATCTGCATGTGTGACGCGCGCATTGCTTCGTACCCGTTACTACGCGTCAGGAAACCTGATACAAACCTAAAGTCCCAATCAACTCGTCCGGTTTGTCAGTTCCCCCCCCCCTGAAATAAATCTGAACCGGACAGTGTGAAAGACTCCATTTAAATTAATGTTCCCCTAGGGCATCAGGTTTCTATCCAAGGGGGGGGGGGGGGGGGAATGACAGAAACCTGAAGGTATTAAAAGGCACTTTTAAACAAAATTTAACACTGAGAATCAAATAAAAGACAAGACAAGACAGCCATATTATTTTAGTTTGAATTTAAGTCAATATGTTAAAGATTTAACTGAAGGAAAAGTCATTTCATGTATTTGGATATCACAGAATTGTCTTTATATCAAGCGCTTTATGATAGGAAACTCAATTTATACATTGTATACAAGAATTTGATCTGTGCACCGAAAAATAATTTTCTTAGAAATGAGATATTAGTACTTTTATTTCCTTCAAAATGAGAACATGATCGTTTGAAAATAAGATCACTGATATTATTTCCAAACCGTCAGTACTACTATTCTTCTTAATAATTATAACTATATGGTGCTACCTACAAGTCCATTTTAAACTTGCTCTGCAAGAACTTTTCTTGAATTAGCTGTTGCGTATCAATCAAGCGACCTCGATCCATGCCCCTTATTCTGGCTACCACGACAGGAATCAATGCGTCTTCATTTAAGAAGCCACAAAATTGTCCTCAGAGTTGCCGTAACTCAGGCGGCAGCGACTACGACTCGGACGGCCCCTGGTTCAAATCCCGGCTAGGACCTAGGAGGGTGCACTCAGCCTCCTACCAAATTCAGCACCAGAGTGTTCTTGGCACTCGTGGACACTTTTGGAGGTAAATACGGTCGAGCTTGGAACTGACCACGTCACTTCATCCCGTAAGCAGAGCTGAAACGGACCATTGGGTTAACCAGGTCAAGTTTCTGGCCGGGTTACCGGGACAATGCTTAGAATCCGGTTTGACCCGGTTTCGACCCAGTGACTCGGAAGGTAGGAAAGAGCTTTCATTCTTTCTTCATTATACGCTGTCGGATCAGATTTCGAAGCGGGTCGTCAAAATTGACACGGTTTCAGCTTTGGCCGACAGTCGAGAATATGTGGAGTGCTATCTCCGCATCCCCCATGCGCCGTTCACGGCACGTGCATCTAGCACAGGGGATACGTTTGCCTTCCCAAAATTGTCCTCAAAGAACTTTATTGAGCTTAAACCTGCGACCACTCGAACCGAAAGCAGATCTTTAACTCCACGAGTTAGCAAAATTTAATGATAATAATAATAATATTAAAGGTAACTTGCTTACAAAAAGAAAAAAGAAAAAAATGTACATAAAAATTCAGGTCATGGCGTCGTCTTCCTCTTCAAGAAAAGAAGGTAGCGGTGCTTTATTTGAACAAGAATGCGTCTGATGATAGATGAAAAGCCGAAAATTAGCAGCAGAATCTTTAACATTGTGCTGTCATTCCGTAAGGAACATCATACAAAGATTTTCTTTTAGGAAAATCCAGCAATTATGAATGAAAGCATCGCTGACGGAATACTGAATACCTCAGACGAGGTTACTTTGTATGAAGGAAGAAGCACTTGAATGAGGTTTCTTCGTGTATAGTCAGTCGTTCATGTCTATTGTTCTTGGAACGACTTAACAAATATTGACAAGGCGGTGCGTGTTATTAGACACGCCTCGCTTTCTTCACTAAACTCGATTTCACATTCAAAGAGAGAGGCAGGGGGAATTTCTTCCCCCGCAATGAAAGTGTTCCTGCTCCACACCCGCTTATATTCTGTACAACATATGAGGTTACAAAAAATTCCCTCTCAAAAGAATTTTCTATGCATTTGTTCCACTTCCAAACGGTGTATGAAATTACAACACGCTTAAGACGTTTCTTTTGTTATTTCAGTGATTGGTTATTGTTAACGCTGTGATGTAGGACCCCATTTCTTTATATCTTATTCCCACTTAAGGTTAGTTTAAAGAAACGGTCTCTCACGATAGATGGTAGCACTACCTCCGCATGTCTCTAAAGTATTTTTATCGTTCAAAATTCCAACGCTGCTCCTACAAATTCAAGCCTAGACAGTTTAAACTTTCAGAAAAAAAAGTTCGCAACTTTCAAGAGTTTTATCAGCGTCGACTTTTTATTTTCGTTTTTTGTTCATTGTTGAAAGAACTTCATTGTTATAGGTTTGGATATTTACAACAACAATGAACAAAAAATTCCCGTCTCTGATTGCCCCCTTACCCATATTGATTTTCTCGTTTTAAAACCCTACATACAATACTTTTGCGATGCACGATGGCGATGGCAAAGGTAATATACATTTGTCCTATCGTAACTGTCAACGATAGGAAATACATATATATACATAGTTAATAAATTATTCCATATTTGAGGAGTTCGATGAAAGAACGGCTTAACTCGAAAAACGCAGTCCTCAGATAAACGGGCTCGAATGTTTTACATGTGATTTTCTGTGCCTACAGATGTTTTGAATATGGAAATATACTGTATATGTTCCTAATATCCCTAGGATGATATTGCATGAATCACAGGAAAGCTATATCCCTGATATTAATTTAATAAAACTATTAATCACAGAAGGTTAAGCCGTTTTTCCGTAAAAGGAATATCTACACTGTGTATCCGCACCAATGTTCTTGGACACCCCAGAAATACAACTGTCAGGGTTTCCACATCCCCAAGCATCTTCAGTTGTCAGTATTGCCACCTTATTTTAAAATATAATATAAGCGTCTATATCGTTTAAAGGACCTGCACCACAGTTTGCAAGAACATTCTTCTACACACTACAAACACGACGATAGGGAATAGTATCCCAGCATGTAGTCCATTTGCCAGTGTAGCCTAACTTTAACTGCAAATTGAGTTTTTCAAAGCTTCTACAAGGACTTTTATATCGTTCCACATATCCGAACCGAACTGTCATAAATACTCTTTCGACACCCTAGAAAAGCAACCATGCCCGTTCCCACACACTAAACATCCAAGTTGTCTGTTGCCAGCCAATAAGATTGAAGTTCTGCAAAGGCTTCAAAGTATCTGCATACCTGTGGAATACTAGAAATTCTACGGAAGAGTAGTTTGTGTATCAGCGTTTGTTTCTTTTGCCCTCTTGCAGTCTACTGATATTTGTTTGCACGTATATCTTCTATATACATAAAATTCAATGTCAGGGTCATTCTGTCTTTATTTGAATGTTTGTTTGTTTAAACGCTATTCAATTCTACACCCCTTGACGGATACGAACTAAATTTAGCACTTAGAAGGTTTAACTACGGCATTAAAAGGTTGTTACCCTATCTGAAAGGGGGTGGGGGGAAAGGGGGTGTCTGTTCAATCAGATAATAGACCATAATTATCATCCCTACAGGCTTGGCAACCCACAACACAATGTAGTTTACCGGGTTGTCTACCTTCAAGTGGGCAAATATGAAAATTGTTCCTTTCAATTCATTAGCAACGGCATTCCTAGCTTTTTGGTTCGAAAACCCACAGAGGTGTGCGATAAGGGGTGAAAAAACCTCTGTACCCTGCACCAACGGGCGAGCAAATCACTTAGTATTCATATATTCTTATACTTGGAGGTCTAATACAGCTAATAGGCCACGAAACGGAAAAACGGCTCTGGTTAAGTCGTTCTTTCAGCGAACTCTTCATTTGATTGCCGTTCGTTTTCTCGTCGCTCCTTGCACGATTCCCAAATATACTAAATCAGTTCTGTATATCCAGTTATATTACTCGACTCTTTCTTTGTTGTTTCAAACCTGTGCCACAGATACTTTTCCGAGTTATTGGCGACGCGTTAAAGCGCTGGTCAGCATTTCTAATTAGGCTTACTATTTTTTTTTTCTTTTAGCAAAGTCGAGCACTGCGAGACGCAATGAAATCAGAAGCAGAAGTGACGACCGTCAGAGCAGGAAAAGGTAAATCATCTTTATTATTTTAAAGTTACTATCTTCTTCTCCTCCGACCCCTTCCGAAAGACTTAATTTACTAACCCCTTCGTTGAACACTTTGAAGGGTAACATTTTGTGTGCTGAAGACGCCTCCACTAATCAGTATAAGTAGAACCCCGTATCTGCTGATTCGGTAACCGTCCCTTACTGTGCTCCGAAATACATTGGAAAATTAAGTAGAAAATGCCATTAGTAGATTTGAATCAGTTCTGACATTATTGTTACGGAGTACTTGCAAGATATGGCAACACTGTTCCGTAGGCTACATACTGGTAAGCGCATCACGCAGATTTGGTGTAATAATACTGCCCAATTTTTTCAACTTAAAAAAAACTGTACCTGAGTGTACGTAGCCGGTTATATTTTCCTATTACTTCAGCAAAATCACTGCATGATGTCGCTTGCTGATCACTTTTCTAGGACACGAATGGGGAAACTAACGCCAGAATTTAGCTGAAGTACCATCCCGTCATTTGTCTGGTGAAACTACAGAAAACATGGAAAAACCTCGGTGAGTAGCGGGACACGAACTCACGTTCCTCTCCATTCTCGTTCCAAAGTCCACGACATTACTGAGACTATGTTTGTTACTATCCACGTTAGGTATTGGATCGTATCTTCCGTGTATATGGGACTCTACTGTAATGCAACATGTTTGAGAGAGAAGTTAGGACATTTTGTGATAATTATTTCCATAGAAAATCAAAATATTAATTTAAGAAGAATGCGTGCTTTTCTACTTTGATAATATTCACTACATTGTCGCATCTTTTTTGTTTCTTATTGTTCAAGACACCGTGCAAATAGGTACAATTATTGTGGAAACTTTAAGATGTTTTAAGAAAATTTACGCCATTAGTTGAATATTTTGTTCATTTAAATTTGAAAAGATTGCGGAAGTAAGCTTACAATAACTAAATTCACGCGTAAGTTCCTTAGAAATGTAGTCAGTACAGAAAATAAAGAACCGCGAAGAGTCCAACCTATATAAGGTAACCGGTAGGCTCTGATATAGATTAACCACGCTCGCTTGTAAGCTCATACAATACCAGTTTTTCCTTTTTATCACTTTGACTTATGAATAATCGGAACGTAAGGATGCTGTCAGTGTGAAATTATTGAGAAAGTTCTTTCAATGTAACTTGTTTTGTTTTTGATGAATAATGCGGCAGTTGAGAGCGGAAGTCCAAAGTTTCTGATTGATTAGCGTGTTTGTGATAACAAAAATTCCAGAGGAAAAATGACGTTGTTTGCCTTTGATGAAAGTTGTGTCTTCTTCCTCCTCACAGGTGGATGGATTTAAGGCTTATTCATTAGCAGCCTTAAGAAAGAAAGAACGCATTAACTGTCCTGGTCATTCAAGCAGTGGACTTGCAGTTTTAAAGGATTCAATTGTCCAAGCTAAAGAACACGATATCGTGATATCGTTAGACATACAGTAAAAAGAGTTTGATTGTTTTGAATATTATAGAAGCAGATTTTGCAGTCTCTGTTTAATGAGTTAACTTTTGATTACTAAATTAATTTTTCACTTCCGACTTCCCCCCCAAATTCTCGAGCTTTTCTAATGTTAAACATTGATAGAACTTTCACTTCCCCAATTCCGGTTTTACCCCCAAAACTTGAAATCCTAGCTGTATCCCTGAATTCGAGTACATCAATATATATATGCTTTGAGCAGCCTGATAAGAAGTAAATGTTGACGGGAGAGGGGATGCAATCCTGGTCTTGGAATACTTATTAAACTTACGTAACTATGAAAATAGGTTAAGTTCATAGCACTAAAGATATGTTTCATCTTCTCTTTTAAATATCATGTCGGCTGTTCCTGTATGCGAATCTAACAACAGAAGTGCGAATGTCATCGACCGAACTTGTTCCTGGAGATGTAATTCGTCTTCCATCACATGGACAAGTCCAGTTACAGTGTGATGCAGTGTTGCTGAAAGGGTCATGCATAGTGAACGAGGCATTGCTCACTGGAGAATCCACACCTGTTACTAAGGTAAATCCGCAATTGAAAATATGTCGTAACTTTTGGTGTACAAGGGAAAGTCAGTAAATAGGTTAGAAACTGGTAAAGAATAATAAGAAATAGCCATGAGAAATAGAGGGCAGTGGTGTGTGTTTTTTTTTTTTTTCATGGATAAAAGGTCTTCCTTGCAAGGATGTTCATAAGGAAATGCGTCCTTGTTTAGTTCCTCTCAAAGCTCACCTTGGCGTTAAACTTTACGCGGATGGTAGAGATGTTGACCGGGTCGTCCGTACGTGGCTGCGACAGTAACACAAAAGCCTTTATGCAGCAAGTCCCTCGTACATCGCTGGGATAAGTTCCTCCATGCAGGTGGTGATTGTGTGAATAAATAAAACTGGTTACTACGTAAGTATTTCGTGTATTGTTATTTCTGTAGCCATTTTAATCTATTTACTGACTTTTCTTCGTAAATTAAAAATGACATTTATTTATTTCAGTTACGGTTCATAGTGAGCGACGGCTCGTGACACAAATACTAGGTGAAGCAGTACCAAAACGTTCATCCATCAACACGTTCCTATTATCCTTGTTCGTTAACATCTATTCTGGTATTTCTGGGCTTAGACAGGGTACTGATAATGCCACTATCCGATCGTAGATGATGTTGACAAACTTTCTGATCCAGTCAATACTTATTAATACCTATGTAGTTAAGGCATATCAAAATAATAAGTGAAGCTGAACTTCACCAGCTTCACCTGATGAGCCGCCACTGTTCGCATTTAATAAATGTCTTCTTATTGGTGAGATCTTTTTGATCATGTAGCCTGATGCGTCATTCAGCGATCGGTATTGTTTGCTATCGTAAAGCACTATCATTCACTGAAAGAAATTTACTGTTATAATAATCGGATTTACGTATGTCCACAGTAGTTTTAGAAAAAAATGTTATTTTTGTTACATTCTGTCTTTATTGTATTACACGTCATTTTATCTCGCCTTAATGCACATTTGAAAAATTTTGCACTTGTCTGCAGCTGGATTCTAACCTGAAAACCCGTGATTTGTAGTTCGTAGTTTTAGCCACTACGTGGATGACCCCAAGAGTACTTGTACGCATTTTTAAAAGTAATATGAAGTATTTCCCAATACCACTCATTCAGTATCTATGTTACTTAGGTTGCATTATAATTAAAGTGTTTATGGAAAATACCGGGTAAGCCCAACATTTCACTTTCTGTAAACATGTCTCCTTGTCTTTGCAAATAGTCCTGTTGTAGAATCAGTTAAGGGAGGGGGGGGGGAACTAGAAATACCCGAAGAAACAAGCAGTCAGAAAATTATGTGAATTGGACAGAACCAGATAAGCACATGAAAACAACCAAAAGCGAGTGAAACGTGAGCGGGTTAACTCTCCATACTCAGAAAACTACGGTAATCACAATAGTACTTACAAGTTTGTACGTTTGTCGTTACAGGTGCCTTTATCCACCAAACCGGATGAACCATTCAGTTATGTTCAGGACAAACACCATCTTCTTTTGTGCGGCACAGAGCTTCTTCAAGGAAGAGCAGAGGACGGAGAGTGTCTGAAAGCAATCGTTGTTCGAACAGGTAACGCGTTCAACAGTCACCACACAAAACCCAACAAAGAAGGCCATGGATTTCTAAAGCTCCGTCCTTTAGTGGAAAATTAATTACGGAAAATTAGATGATGTGAACTTACTAACAAGCTTTACAATCTGAACAATGTACTCAAGTATTTAGATGCAATGTATACAACATATTATTTACTAATTATTTATGTTTGTATGAAGGTTTCAGATTCGGTGGCAATTTCAGACTGAAATATATTCGCATAGCGGATCACGAATAGTTTATAGGAAAAATATATGACCAACATTGCATTAACAGTTAAAAAAAAATCCCAGTTATAAAATTCATCGTATTTGCCTTCCAAATATTTAGTTGGAGCTAAAAAATATAAGTTCTTGAAGGTCGCAAATTACATAGTTATTCGAATTTTCAGTAAATTCGTGAACAGATAGAACAGGGAAATGATAAATTCGACTCTCTGTCTCTCCACATGTACTAAGCAATCTATTTGTAGCCTAAACCATAGAACAATAATAAGTGTTATTCCGTATATTTTCAATAATACATTAAAACACTCATGCTGCCATCTGACGGATTAGGTCGTCGGTTTATCCGTTTAACTTGAGTAAGTTAACAAGGCAAAGTCAAGGAACACTATTAGCTTCAGAGTTGGGCATTTTGTAACAAAACTCGGCATCGAATCCGGGACCTCTTGACTCAGACAATACTAACATCAAATCTCAATTATTATAGAACTGCCTTTTAATGACTCCGTGTTCCCAGCTAGCTATGAGTTCTTCTGGATGTATGAATACTTCCTACGGTGAAACCGAAAGGTTATATTTTTACCTTTGATATTTCTATTGTATGTTGATATTGAAAAACTGGTAGCCCAAATATTTCTTCACTTATCATAATGGTCGTCAACACAAAGAACAGCTTTCATTGAACGTATCAGTGAATGAATGGAAAGACCTAGAAAATGTGGGAGAGGAATATTCAGAAGACCAGAGTGAAAGTGAAGCCGATGTTTATACATGAAGGTTGTTCACTTATAAGATGATATCTACTCCACAGAAAAACTTGTATCTCTTTATATTAAGAGAGGAAAAGATAACATGTTAGTTGATTTTTTGTACACTAACAAATATCATACGAAAGTTACGAAAGCTGTGCGGCTTTGTCTAAAGGGGAGTTTCATTTTTGAAAAACAAACACTATCTACTTCACAGTGACAATACCATTTTACTTTATGAATGTTGACAATTTAGAAATTGTTTTACTAACCGCCTCCAGAACACTAAAATAATACCAAAATATTCCTTGCACTTAATTGTTAGAATCTTCTTTTCATTACTGTAATCAACAATAAATTGCTTAGATGTTTTCCCGTTAATCTTAATGAATAAAACATTTCCTTACTTATTTCGACTTGCTGAACCTGTATTTGTTATTGAACCTGAGAGTGAAAAATGTGTAAGTTCAATTTTGGCAGACAGTAAAACAAAAGGTTTCTTAAAATAGAGAATCAACGTTCTTATCTGTGCACTGAGAAACGTTTTTTCTTAGAAATGAGATACCAAGATTCTCCTTTAATTGAAAATGAAAACATATCGGTTTAGAAATTAGATCACTGATCTTACTTTCAATTCGGTATATTCTCATTTAAATGGGAATGTTG
The DNA here is from genome assembly GCA_022664845.1 of Lepisma saccharinum. Lineage (NCBI taxonomy): Eukaryota > Metazoa > Arthropoda > Insecta > Zygentoma > Lepismatidae > Lepisma > Lepisma saccharinum. The sequence continues at coordinate 9,079 of JAGDQP010033726.1, read as the reverse complement.
ATTATCTCATTTCTAAGAATATTGTTCCTGGGTGCACAGATAAGAACTTTTCTTTTTCCAATTTTAAGGAATTGCTTGCAAATGAAATTGGTAACCTTACGTTCTAGATAGCTTTCAATAATAGCCTTATATGAACAAGAATGAAAACTTCACTATTTAACCTTCAAAGCTTAAGAGGATGATCCACTTCTTGTCGTCCCTAGAAAGTTTACATTGGTGCTTATGAAAAGAAAATGGCTACCGAATATCGTGGTATTCTAAGGAACTGCGCACGGGTCATTCCATATCAAATCAACCAATGGTCTGGAACTTAAGGTCTCGGAAATCCGATTTTTGTTTGTACATAAGTAGTATTATTGGTAAGGATCAAAAATACAAAATTTCATGTTCTTGTCACTTTTGGTTTTTAAGTTAAAAATTATTAAAAAATAAAAAAGTCGAGTGATTTTTGTAGCGTTTTGAAGCATTTCAAAGACCGATACTCAAAAATTATTTGTCCTAGACAGCTCAAACTTACCCCGTTCGTTTCAGAATGTCAAGAGCTGTAATGGTATATATTACTTAACTTTATATTAAAAAAAAAATGTGTTTTTGAAAAACTCAAAATCGAATATTTTTAATTCTTTTAGATCTGTGTAGGACAAATAGTTTTCTTGAGTTTCCGGCTTTTAAAGGTTTCTAAACGCGTAAAAATATCAGTCGATTATTTTTATTTTTAACAATTTATAATCCCAAAAACCAATGGTGACAAAAACATGAAATTTTGTATTTTTGATCATATTGATGCATAGAACACAATTACCAAATATCACACATTTTGTAAAACCTAAGGTCTATAATTATTTTTTATTGGTTGATTTGGTTTGGAATGACCCATAACTTGCAAGGAAGATGAACTTTTGTGTTTTATTCCTTGTGAAGAGACAATTCTAATACAGTAATTCCCGATGCAGAAACTTTACTTTTAGGCTGGAAAGTCTTTTCTGTTTTTCTCACTTCCCCGGGAAAAAAATCCAAAGAGACATCTGATTTTGCAAATCGGCTACATCTAATATGTTAGATGAAATTTTCATGCTGTCGTTAACTTACTATATTTCATTGCAGGTTTCATGTCAATGAAAGGAGAATTAGTTCGATCCATTTTGCATCCAAAACCTGTGGATTTCAAGTTCTATTCTGATTTCATGAGATTTCTTGTGCTTTTCTTCGTCTTTGGACTCTCCGGAATGGCTTACTCTTTCTGGGTGTGGTCTAGTAACGGGGTAAGTTTTACAAATGTGACGCTTTCAGAAGTTTTGTTATTACTAATACATTTAAGTCATTGTCGAAATCAAGGCGTATGTTAAAAAGACACATTTCAAACAAGTTTAATGCAAACAGATTATATTCTTATCTCAGTGTGGCCACTAATGGAAGTACGTTCTTTCCATGTTGTCTTGATGTGTGAAGGGTTAGAAATTACTTCATATTTTCGTTGTGTTGATTAATTATAGCGTACTTCATGTTCCAAAATATGTTATTCTTGTGTTTTATGTTACAGGCGACTTTGGAGGAGATCATGTTGAATAGTTTGGATATTCTAACGTTCGTAGTGCCTCCAGTACTTCCAGCAACGCTGACTGCTATCAACGCCTACGCCCAACTGCGGCTTAAGACTCGCGATATCTTCTGTCTTAGTTCCAAATACATTGGATTGTGTGGAGGAATAGATCTCGTTTGTTTTGACAAGGTACGGAGCTGACATTGCTGGAGTGAGACCTGAGGCAAGTGGCTGTGCCAGATTTATTATTTAGCTGGGATGATAATACTAGAATCAAATTGATTAACTACAAAATGAAAACGAACTTATCCTGTGTCATTTTCAGCCTTCCTCAGCTTTTCAAATCACACCTCGAATTTACATGTTTAATAAACAATACGTGTGTTTGTAGATTTTTACTATGTTACTTGAGTGGCGAAGTACTTTCTGTATACCAAGTCCCATGCTTTTAAGAATTTTAAAACCGATCTAAGGATTTCAAGTCGTTTCCGTTTGATCATTTTGTGGCTTTAGAATAATGATCAATTGAAAAAGAATGGTAGTTACGAACAAGATTGATAATTTCATGCTGAACAAAATTTATTTAAAACATTCTGTTCGATGTGATGCTTAGTTTCCGTGAAAATTTAAATATTACTACAGCAGGTACAAGTCAGATGTCCATCTTTTAATGGATTTTTCTCCAGAAATATTTGAAATTGAGATATTGACATTGTTGAGTTCGTTTTATCACTTTCGAACATATTACTAATATTTTGCGATTCCAAACGTCTTCAAATTCATTTGAATTTCGTGAGAAAGTAAAGGATGTAAACATATAACAGTAAAAGTTGTATATAATTTTATTTCTACCAGTATTATTAGAAGTGTATAAGAAGTGTTTGTATCAATTTCCTAACATTTATGGTGCTTGGACATTGGACAAGGACCCGTTTGGAAATGGACGCATGGAAGGATAATTGCTAGTCTGTGTTTTTCACACATCTATATATAGTTTACTAATTCCACATTTTTGGTCATTCCACAAGTTCGTTTTAGTTTTAGCTTTGAAGTACGTTTCTTGCGTTTCACTAACAGCGTTGATAATTATTTTTATGCAATGCTTAGAAATTACATTGCTTCAAAAATAAGCAAGCTAGTCTTGATATCATCAAAAGTATTTATTTTCACTGTTTCTTTCACTTGTATTACTCATACATGTACTGAAATACGTATACAATAGCACATATTGTTCATGCCGTCTCAGGACTCTTACTTGTGCGCTTGCCTGTAGTCGGGTGATTGAAAAGCATGATTCTCCACAATCTCAATATTCATTATCGTGCATAGGTTGTAGCGAGTGAGCGGGAAGTTCTCCGTCTTGGCTAGTGAGTCCCCTGCCAGTTCCCGTTTTCCGATGGGCTCGGAATAACGGGGAAGTAGGATATTATGGCCAATAGTAGCAGTCTGCGCTCACGATTGTGTTCGCGAAAGGGCCTCAATCAAACTCACTTGCCCCGGGTCGCAGATTGCCTTGCGCCACCACTGTCAGTGAGTTCTCAAAACTAATGTCAGGTAGCTTTGCTGTTTTGGAACAGCCTTCTCTCTAGCGACGAATGAAGAAATTTCTTGCCAGTCGACTCTTTTTTTATGCAAGGATAAAGAAACTTTTAATTATAACGGAGCTGTCTCAAAGTAAAGTAAATATAATTCTATTCTGCATTCCTTTAAACAAAGAAAAGACAAGAAACTAAAACAGATGCTTGTGTACTTCTAAGATAATTTTACTTCTCAATTTGGAGATGAACTATTTCGGCAATGTTGAAATATAGTTGATTTAATCTAAACCTCTAAAAAGAAAAACGATAATTGATGAATACTTGGTGTCGTTTTTGTGTTTTATGTTAATTTTGAATCTTTTCCTCCAGAAATTGTACTAAGGTATGATAATACTACACTTTGATATTACGTCACACAACTGCGAGGGCAGTTCAACACATCTACGAGGCCAGTCCAATAAAGATAAATTGCCAGGAAGATTGACATAACCTTATGAAGTTACTCCGCGTGAAGAGAGCATGTTCTGTCAGCGTAAGCGCAAAACAAACGAGAGTAAGAAAATCACGGCCACCGCTAGATTGCACTGTCACTGATAAAAACGTTTATTGACGCACTTATACGTGAGGATAGGTCGATTTCTGAGCTAACATGGTAAACATTAGCGTAGGATCTGCTTGCTGTGTCATCCTGAAATCATTATGTGTGCCTGGTGAGTGTCAATGCAGTTAAGTGATGAATATAAGTTGAAGTGTGCTCCTTGTAATCTTTCTTCCATTAGCACATTTTCTATTCATTTACACAACTTGCACCATATTGCTAGACTGTTCTTCTGTGAGTTTCCGTTGATTTAACTTTTCCTGACCAAAAAAAACAACAAAAAACACTACATTATGCTGCTTCTCTAAAGTGCAACTTTTCAGTGCGGCGGCCATGATTTTCATACTGTCGTTTGTTTCACGCTTGTTCTGCCATCTGTTGTGTGCTATAAGAACTTCCCAAACAGAAGTCTATTTATGCTGTAGTAGCTTCAGAAGATTACGTTCAATATTATTAAGTAACGAAACGATTTGCCTTACTTATTGAGCTGCCCTCGTATTTTATCACTATACAGAGTGCTAAATAACAATATAATTATACAGTAGCTAACTGGTATACAAATTTATTAATATCGATGTTATTTTTAAAATACATTGAATATTTCTTGTTTTCTGTATGATGACCAGTTTTAGATGGAGGCAATGATCGTCAACATATACAGGTTTCAATGTACCGGTGATAGTAATGTCAATTAAAATCTCCTTTGCAGTTGGAGACAACTATAATTTCGAAAGAGATAGAAACTCTAAGGGCGATCATTCTGCACTGTATAAAGAAAAAAAAACCTCATGATATTTACTCAGAGAATGTGGAGTAACAACAACTCGTTTGTAGAACTAGTAAATTCTGTCACACATGACGTCATTGACTTAACAAAGGATATTAGAATTAGTTAGGGCAAAATTGAAACACTTGAATCTGAAGGTAACAGCGCCACTCTACCATCTTGATGTGTACAGTTAGGAGGCTTAAAGTAAAAGTTTTGTGTATAAAGAGCAATCTCCTAGGCTGGTTAGGCACACCAAGATGGCGGACATGCGTTACGTTCGGATTCACTTCTTTTATTTTGGCCTATCTAATTCTAAGATCCTTGGTTAAGTCAATTACATCACGTCCAAGGTATTAGCTCCATAAACGTTGCAAGATAACGCATTTTGTAGAAATATACGACTAGTGCTGCGGGATTAACTCGAACAGCAACAACTACCTCGCAAAATGTGCAAGAGTATAAATTTCTTTGAGTGTTTTATCCGCTCGTTCTTCCATTAGTTTGTTTATAGAGTCTAGTAAATAATATATTATTTAATTTCATTATTTCTACTTATAATCCTTTTCCTACTTTTGGTCACTGTTTCTAGCAAATACCTGAAAACTAACAGATACTCATCAGTAACGTTTCAAAATTAAAATTTCCATTGTGTATATTGCATTTTTTATATCACTCAGATCACTATCTAGAACTGGCCATTGTTTTATTAAGCAATTTAATATTTTAAGACCTTTCCTGTAATTTAGCCTGATTTAATAATGACGAAGACTATTTTACGTAACTTAACAAAAGGTATGATCAGAGCTTATTTATTATAAACATATTCCAGTGTTGGAATCGTGCGCAGCATGGAGGGTCACGCCAACGGTACTGGATGTAAAAAAACCTTTGGTTTTATTATTGTTTTCAATACAAAATAGATTAATTATATTGCTTACCGCTAAATTACACGTTAGTTACGACTGAATCACGCTAATTCGTAGGCCCATTTCTTTAGACAGGAACTCTAACGGAAGGCTCATTGGATCTAGTAGGAGTGCTACCTGTGGAAGATGGGAAGTTTCTGGAGCCAGTCAGCGATCCTACACATCTTCCTATTAAATCACCTTTACTTCATGCTATGGCCACATGTCATTCTCTGATCAAAGTTGGGTGCGAAGTTGCAGGAGCTCCACTTGATAGGAAAATATTTGATGCTATATCATGGGTAAGTTAAAGAACAAGTTTCGCTGTAGATATTTGCAGATTAAACTCAGAGCGACTTTCTCTACTACGCAGAGAGATTTTTCATAATTGGTTGGTTTTAGGTAGAAAACTTCTGTTGAAAAATAATAATAAAAACTAGCAGTATTAATTATATTCTAGTAGAATTACTACCCTATTCTTTCAAAAGTGTTACTATAGTGTATTTCGCATAGTTCCGTTGAATACCTTACTTTAAAGACCTTAAGAAATAGTTGTTTTATTTTAACTAACATTATGATGAGCGCAAAATTAGCATGTTAAGTTCTAGTTGCCCAAACATGACGTTGGTAATATTTAGATTAAAAGCGACTACCACGTTTGCAAATAACACTAAAACACTTGGCCTTCAGTGACTTGCAAGTAGCAGTATATTAAGTGCAAAGTACGCTTAACCAGTAGGATGTTTTTAATTAAGCCAAGCCATTGATTTTCCTCTACTGTTTTTCCTATGTTACTGTCAATAATGCCAAGTAAAGATGAGAACTATATCTGACAGCGGAGCATCTCTAAAGATTCTTGAGTGACAGATGATATTCCCGCACATTTAAATATGTATATCTACGGTGTTAGTTTGAATCGCAAGTAGCAACGAATTTACATTTTAAATAGTGAAATTAAAATTCATGAAAAGATGTTCAGTTACATGGTATAAATACTAATGAACAAAGTTATTTAAGATAATAACCATTAATTGTAAAAACGTATTTTTAAGACTGCGAAAAATGTTTTTATCTGTGCACTGAGAAACTATTTTCTTAGAAATGAGATATCAAAAGCCGAATTTAATTTAAAATGAGACTTTCATTATCTCATTTCTAAGATAATTATTTTTCGGTGCACAGATAAGACCTTTTTTCTCTATTTTATGAAACCGTTCATCATGGAATTCTTATCATCGCGTTCAGAGGGAAGCTGATTCAATAATAAAAGTAAACAATACATTTTATTAATGTGTTTTTTTAAGTTATGCTGTGAAGATTTATCATAATTAGAATGTATACACTTCTTTACATGATCCAGTGTTTTCAGTGTTTAAATGAATCATGCATGAAAGTTAACCAACGGTTGTGTTCTATTTTTTCTTGTAGGAGATAGAGGAGTACAACCACCACCATCCCGAGTATGGGATGCGAACTCCTGCCCTTGTACGTCCGCGACGGATGGGAGCCGCACAGGTGGAAGAACAGCCCTCGGAAAGTAACTCACCCGAACTAGCAATCCTGAAACAATTTCCCTTCAGTTCAGCAGCCAGAACCACAACAGTTATTACAAAACGCAGAGGTAGCCATCAATTCTGTGTGTTTGTCAAAGGAGCACCCGAGAAGTTAGCGAGTACTTGTGATCCAAATACGGGTGAGTGGATATTATACTTAATTATGGGTGTGTTTCCCCACTTTACAGAACAGATTGGTATCCATTAACTATACTGTAGTGTACATTAAATGCCTATAACTATATCTATTGAACACTTAAGTATATACCATTGATACCAAACGGTAACCAAACTATTGCAAGTCTCGATAATTATTGTACCTGGTTTAGGAACAAGTGTTTCTCATTCCAGTCACCAGATAGCGCCATGAATGAAAATGGTGACGCCACAACACAAAATCATTCTCTGTACTGAAGTTTGCACAATGTGAATTTAGAGTGCAAGGTGAGTTTAGGAGCAAAAAAAAAAAAAAAAAAAACCGCTGATAACAAACTTCACCGGTAGTATCCTTAAATTTAAGTACAAGGATGTCTGTAAAATTAAAAGCGCTGGCCTACCAACAGTTTCTGAATAAAAGTTTCAGAGATCTGTTAGAATGAGTAGCGTACGTGTAGACCTACTTTATAAAATTAATTTTCGTATAAGTATTGTAAGCAGAACTGCATGTTTGTAAGTGTTCAATAACAGAATTTGGAGGGGGAAATCAGATGTATCCCCACTCTCTGGCTGTCGATGTACCCAGTTATGATCACAAGGATCTATTCTGGCTTCCATATAGTAAACTGTAAACACGAAAGTGTTCTACTCACTGGAAGTTTGAGAAATACTAAAACTGGTTATAAGCATCTAACTTGCATAATTATATTCTTTAAATATTTCAAGATTAATTTTTGCATTGAATAGGATATCATTTTGTAAAATTATAGTGCATTTTATTTACACAATACTTAGTATTTCGCAGTTTTATTTTCCAGTATTTGTAGGGCAAAAATAGTTTTATTGAACAATTAATGTGATTTAAGTCACTTGAGATACAATTTTATTGTCAAATTTAAGATGGAGATATTACAATTTGGGAATTTTGATAGAATGCTTTCACACATTTGAATAAACTGTATCTTCACGTTCACCGTACAGCTCTGAGCTGACTAAGCCGATCATCATTTCCTCCAGCCACCAAGAAGCTCCTCGAAGCATCGTTTAATTCTTAGTCAGTTCTTGTGTGTTGCTGTAGATATGAATAAATGCCACACAGCAAAAAAAGAAATGGTCATGTTAATTCAACACTTGTTGGTGTCCTAGGGCGACCACTACTTTTTGTGTTAAATCAACACAACAAACTATATTTCGATGATTCAGAACCATGGATGATGTGTCAACACTGATTCAACACAATGGAGAATGTCAAGCTAGCACTATCACAGTGACGAATTACCGAAATCAGACACGAAATTCTGTTGATTTAACACAAAAAAGTAGTGGTCGGCCTGGGACACCGAAAAGTGTTGAATGAACACAGCCATTTGGTAATTTCGTGACACTCCGTAATTTTGTGGCATTTGGTAATTTTGTCATTTGGTAATTTCGTGGCATTTGGTAATTTCGTGGCATTTGGTAATTTCGTGGCATTTAGTAATTTCGCGGCATTTGGTAATTTCGTGATACATTGGATTTTGTAATGTCACGACATTACCAGGAGTTGTCAAGTTAAATACCTGGATTCTGCGTGATAGTTGTAGGCTGTGTATCACGAAGTTAGTAATGTCACGATATTACCACTAGAATTGTTCATCATAAACCGTTTCCATGGTAACAAGACTCAATTTCTAAAACATTACATCCACTCCCTCAGGTCAATTTTGCAGACATCGCAAAAGTTGAATACGTCATAGTTAATCATATTTTTCAATGAAATTAACATGTATTTGTATTTGAAGTCTTTGAGTGGTGTCTTTTCAGTTCCTGATAACTTCTCTAAAGTGCTGGAATGGTACACAACGCAAGGCTTGCGTGTGGTTGGTGTCGCCTGGAGATACCTAGACGCAGGTAGTTGGGAGGAGGCATCTACTGTGGAAAGAGAACATTTGGAAAGTAAAACTGAATTTCTAGGACTCATCATCACCCAAAACCCCATTAAGGCCGACACGCCAATGGGTATAGATCAATTACACGATGC
>JAGDQP010033725.1:0-20519 GCA_022664845.1 Lepisma saccharinum | reverse complement strand
TCTATCGTCGGACTTCACCTGGCTGATATCCCGAGAACATCTATATATTATTGGTACATGTTTCGTCATATTTCGTTCCATTTTCACGTGTATTATTGTATTGTACATGCACAAAATGTATGACATTTCCCTGTACTTGGACATTATTTTCTACCCAACTTTCCAACGTTACAGTTCGTATATCTGCAAACTCTAAAACTCCACTTTTATACTATAAGTACAATATGAACTAAAGGTAATTTAGCGGAAGTTTCAGAATTTTCGCACTTGCTCCACCAGAGATACTCAAGTGCAAACATTGGCAAAATTCCGTATGTGGCTATGTTTGATGCCTTATAAAATCATCAGTATTCATTTCTACGATCTCCTATTTCGTCCAGCTTTACATTGTGTGGAGACAAATACAAAGTCCATATAGGACATTTTTGGCTCAACTCCTTCCCAGAATTTTCAGGGCTGAAAAATTGTAATTTGGCTGATGCTCACTCATGACTTCGTGGCATTATTTCAGGCACTTAGAATTGAGATGGTAAAAAGTTTTTAGCACTGCGTTAAAGATCACTTCATTACCTTTCCAATGGTGTTTGTCCCATATCTGTAACACCTTTCATTTCTGAGATATTGCATTTCGCGCGCATCCTGATTTTCTCATGATTTGTCACACGCCATGTTGGAAATATGGCCGCTGTTTCCATACGGAATGTAATCCGATATTTCTAATCATACCATTTACGCTGTATGAAAGTTTTATCACCCTGTAAATGAAAAGTAACGTCTTCGGAATTTTTCGTATAAAGCAGTCTGTTACGAAATACACGAAATGGAAAATTTGTGGTGGGCCATTAATTAATATTCGGAATGTATAAGTGGAATATATTAAAATATCAACGTCATTAATAATTTATGATGCAAATTATATTCAGCAAAACATTGCAAATGAAACTAAAGGGAAATTTCAGTGATTCCACACATATGAGTGAAATGTTGCTACGCAGTAGGCGTCAGAAGAAAATTTCATGTTCATTTTAACACATTCCATTGGAGATAGTTTGGTGTTGACCCAGCATTATGAGGAAAATTTGGGAGCTACTTAAATATGGTCGTTAAAATCAGATCTACTGCTATTACAAGGTGGTGTGCTGACCTCGTAACCCTCTATTGCATATAATAGAGCCGTCTGACAGACCAAGGACCTTAAAGGGCTATTGTTCGCCCAGTTTATTTTTAGGTAAGGAGAGAAAGTTCCATTGTTTGACATCACCTTTCAGTGTGGTATCACTTTCTCCAGGAAAGAGGGAGTTTTTGATATATTAGCTCATAGTGTGTATGGTGTAGGATTACTGAGTCCAGATTCGGTAAGAGCGACAGAAAAAGAGGCTCCAACGAACTTTTTTTTTCACCCATACGCGTTACAAAGGTATGTTCATCGCCACTTGGTTTCTGTATTTTCCCTTCATACACAAAGGGTGTCCTCCCCGCAAAATTAGAATTGCTTACTATTTGGAGTTTTGTTATTTAATTTTTTATTTAATTTAAGGCAGGTTATGCTATTTTATACAGCTACGTCCGTAGTTGGTGGTTTCTAATGAAAACGTCGTTGAGGTCTACATCAAAAATTAAATTCTTAGGTGCTAATCTCACTCCACTGGGAGTGGCTAGTTCTAGTCACAATTTGCGATTCTCCCTCTTGCATATTAAACTTACTAATTCCGTATTTATTCGATCAATAAGACCTTATCAATTAAAAAATACAATTGTATGCGAATATTAGATTCGTAATTATTTAATGATAGGCCAATCTAAGGGTGGTCCGTCAAAACCTCGCCTACAAAATATCGACTTGCAATTAGCAACCAGGTAAAAACACCGACGGACAAAAATCTCGACAAAACCTCGCCAGCAATAACTTCGACAACAAAATGTAACCAGCGAAAAATTCGACAACAAAACCTAACCAGCAAAAATCCCGGACGGACGGAGGTTAGTCGTAAGTCGATGACTACTTGTACATGCGAATGTAACAGCAACTATTATGCAGTGTTCGAATTAACGGGGGGATGGCGGGGAATCCCATTCTCCTAAAAATTTATCCCCGGCTCGTATCACAGAAATAACAATATCCCTGCCTTAGATAAGTATTTCCCTCATATATATATATATATATATATATATATATATATATATATATATGGAGCAGTAGACCAACTCCTCCCTTCGGGGAGAGGCCTCATCCACTAGTGGATTGAATATGGCTGTGATTTATTATTTATATATATATATATACTTATACTTACCGACAATACACAAGCATCCCTTCCTCGTTCGGAAGTTTAATTTGAACACTGCTATTATGCACAATTTTCTTGTTAATTTTACTCACCTGTATTTGAAAAAACATAGTTTTTCTTTTGTTCTGGGCTAGAACAAAAATATGACTGAATTAAAGTGTTTGTTTTCTTCAAATGTTCTTTTTTTTTCCCCCTTCCTTTTTGAGCACCACTTGTTGAACTCGTTTTCTACTGCTTATTACATTTACATTAACAAAACCAACTTCGTACAAATGACGTTTTCACCTTGCAGGACGTACAGATTACGAATCACTAACAATCTCGTTCACAAAACAAGCCTAAACGTTAACATATTTCGCTATAGACTACTACTGTATTATGCTTCTGAATTATTATCACATGACCTCTTACTCCGCTTTCTACACAAACACTGTTCACCGATCGGAACCCACATGAGGTAATTCACCTTCGATATTGTCATCTGTTCCCAAAATAACATAGAGAAATAAAAGGCTTAACATTAGAACGGGGGTGACAAACTGACGCTGACCTCACCAGTTATCAACATTCAATAATAGCCTACGTTGTCGCGTGAGAAAATGTTTTACTAGTGGATTAAAATGATTGTTTTAAGGAAGTTAGCACGTGTGAAGAAATCTATTTACACTTAGTGAAAATGATTATTTTAGTTACTATTTCCAATTGGCCAGTTTGCCTTCTCAAGCAAAGTAATAGGTCATTTACAGTTAAACCCATTTGATGAGAAATTTCTCTGGATATGTATATGCAACATTTCCATTTTTTTTTTTCCAGATTTCATGATCTGACAGATTCATCGATATTGCGGAATTTCGCAATTAATCTGAGTGCCTCCATGTCATAACTGTCTGTAGTATTTCAAATTATTTTCGTCTCGAACAAATCCTTCTTCTGTTTGTCCATATTCTCCAAGCTACAGTAGTAATTCATAAATTCTTCGCAAAAATCGTAAAAATTTTGAATATACTGTCTCTTGAACAAAAACCAGCCTTTGGCGGCGTCATGCATTGTATTGTTAATAATATCCAATTTACTTGCTTCAGTAGTCAGGCATTCTACTAGATAGGATGTAAGATATTATGTTTGGTTATATTACCATACAATCTGATAATATTTGTATAATACTTTGGCTTCATGGATCTTTTATGTAATATGCTTTTGTCTTTAAACAACTCAATTAAAAAGCGACTGTGTTCATTCCAAGGTCTATTCGTGTAAGATAGATTGTAATCGTATCTATAATCTTTATATCTATTTGGTGAAGGTCTGTCTTTTTTATGTTAAAAATCCATTTGTTGATATCTTTCATATGGTTCTAAACAAACTTCATTTCCTTCTTAAGGTGACACTATAAGTTGTGTGATGTCTTATCAGTAATTTCTGCACTTTGTATTGAGTCTTTCCATGTTATAATGGACTGTACTTTAGATGAGATTTCAGATATTTGATTACTTTGCTCTTCTAACACCTTATCTGTTTTTGTAAGTTATTAACTTTATCTTGAAATTTAGATTCTAAGATATCAAATTTCTCCTCGATACGTTGTTGATTGATATCAAGCTTTTTTGTTAGGTCCATCTGATTGTGAAGATTTTGTTCCAATTTCTTCGTCAGCCCTAATTTATTCTGATTAAGATTTTCTTTCAAGTTCTGTTGGTTTTGATAGAGATCTTCTGTCAAAGTTTTTGGTTAAGCTCTGCTTTATCTATCTTATAGTCTACTTCCTTTAGATTGCGGTCTACTTTCTCTCCAATATGCTTAATGGCGTCCAATAAGGTTGACATCATATCTGTATTGGGTCAGTTTCTTTTTCCTTCTCATCTGCTGTATAATTCTCCGCTTTCATTTCCAGTTTTTCTACTCATTTTTTTCTTCGTTTTCTTCTTATCTATTTTCAGTAATCTTATTAATTTAGATCCTCTTCTTCCTGATATTGGATTCAAATATTTGTCCTCCTCGTCACAGCAACGCCGTACAGCTGGTCGTCATAAATTGGAACGGGTCTAGCTTCTTATCTAAAGGTCCGTCGCGGTCCAGGAATGGGTAGCTAAACCAGTTATGGGTTCTTGACTTCTTGTCTGTTGATGTGGTTAAAGAGCAGCTGCGAACCTACAGACCTGTGCAATGTGCCCCAGTTCCCACACGACGGGATCGGGCGTTCTACTATTACACAGGGGAAGTGTCCAGCAGATGAACGGGGAATAAGGAATAAAAAACTATGATGAGATGGTTCTAATTTTTTTATTTGTGGTCATGGAGTTGCATGAATTCCAGAATATGCTATTAATCCAACACCTTCTGAGCATTACCCATGTCTTGCATATGTATAACATTGTATATAATCAGTTGCGAACATAAAGCGACTAATAACTAAAAATATTTGATTGATATAAAAGAGACATTGGCAATAATAAAAAAATAGTCTAAATTGAAGTAATCAAAAAGCAAAATCAGTATCAGATTAGAAATGATAGTTCATAATCTTAGTTCCTAAGCATTTTCACTACTGTCATCTGTTGGCCACATATTCAGCTCAGACTTCCTATAGCGAGATATTAAAGGAAATCGCTTTTTTGATGAGCTTATGCAAATAAACTTATTAAGCATTATAAACACATAATTAGATATAACATTAATCCTTTAAATGTAGTATGGTGCAATCTACAACAACTGTTCCATCGAAAGCGGTAGATTCTTCAAGAATCTCCATTCATCCCGAACTTGTACTTTTCCTTTTATCTCAGCATATGAATTATCTATCTTAGTACTATCAAGGAGTTCAATTAGTCTCCATCCTATCTTCCATACCTCAAATTGCATGTCTTAGTAGACAATCTGAGCAGCCAATGTCTTAACCAGTTCATTTTTCTTTATTAGTATAGCCAATCTGTGCATTGTATCTTGCTAAAGGTCGGGTAGTTAATGGTATTTGGATAGATTTTATCCAAGTTAAATGCCCTTATTAAAAGTCTTAAGTTTTCGACCTTGACGTACCTTAAAAAAAAAGAAGGAAAATTTCTACCCTTTTGGGTTTCCACGTGATTTTAAACGTTAGGATTTACTGTAGAGGTGGTCATTACCAAAATTAAAGAAGAATAAATTTACTACAATTTGAGCACACAATGAATGACTCCTCAGTCCAATAGTTTCCAAGATATAGGCTTCTTCGCGAAATCATTAAAAAAAACACGCTCGATAAGTTGTGATCATATAATATTTCCTGACTGATGAGTTGTTTGAGAAAAGTAAGTCATTTTCAATATTAAAGAAACTTAAATTTTTTACGGTTTGAGCGCAATATGGCTTTCCTCAGTCTAATATTTTCCACGATACAGCTCTTCAAAATTTAGGTTATGTTATAAAAGTTATTACTTTGTTGTTACAAAAGGACGCCAAATTGTAACTCTAGAATTTCTATCTCCTAAACAAATAAGCGTAGGTGTAAAATGCCTTCATATTTGAATTTCTGGGAACAAACTAGCCTAAAATGATATGTCACATGACCCTCTTTCTATTTACAATTCTCGAGCCGAATCTAAGATGGCGAACATGATTCTCAGCACCATCAGATGTTGCCCTTTATCTGTCATTACCCAAAGGTTGGATCATATTCCCGCAGCGATTTTATCACGACAAGTGTCTTCATACGTATTCCTTACAATGTACAAGTAGCCACAAATCAATATTTCAAAAAATTCCTATTCAAAATTTTCAAAAAGATCTATAGATGCCATTTTCGTGCATTACAGGTTGAAAACTAGTGAGAAGAAAATATTTCATGTAAATATCGGCTGAACAGTTGGGTATGTTCCCTCGTAAGTGCTCAGAGTGTCAGACTCTCATTCCCAAGGTTCGATTCCACGTCCGGATTTCCAATTATTTTCTTCAAGGAATTAACCATTGTAAATGATGATCGCGATTGTTCCTAAAAGAGATTTATCCCGTAAAGGGAGAAAAACCCAAGACAAAGAGAGAGGGAGCCAGGGGGAGAGAGACGCAGACAGTGTATTCATAAGCGTTAAAATTTAATTTATTTCCATGTCTTGCACCATTTTCTTCCCGTGTTTTCTCCTATCTTTTTCGTTCTTTTCCCGTCTTCTTCCATGCTTTCTCTCTCTATCTCTGTCTGTGTATGTGTGATGTATTTCTGCCTATGTATTTCATTGTTCTCAAAATGATGCTGAAGGACTTAATATTATTCCTCCAAATGGAGGAATATCCTGGCCTTCCATGTTTTATCGCACATTTGTACTGTCATGTTGGTTGTCTAACTATTAGGCATACAGTGAAACAATTCTCATGGAGGAAATCGCTTCTATTTCTTATACATCCAACCTCCACTTACTATTGTAAGTGGCTGTACATAGGTTCCTACGTGTCTAAGGATATGATAACCACTTTTGAAAAATACGTTTTGTTTTTATTTCTCCCGGGGCGACCATGTTTCCAATATGACGGTTTTTGCTCCCCTACGAACACCTAAATATATCTAAAACTAGAAGAGCTAGTATAACTGTATTGGACGTATCTCGAGTATAAGCTTCCTTGGTTCTCATTCACATAAGAGTTACTCGGCGATGGAGGGTAGAATATAACATTTATAATGGACAAAAGGATTGTTAAGGCAACTATTACCCACATAATCTTTTTATTTGAAGCACCACTGAAACACTTTACAGAATTTCCATTCCTGCCATTCCTTGCGCGTAGAATGTTTTGGGCATACATTTCAGTGCCTTATTTCTACCTTACTTCATGTGTCCGCTAATGTATGTATCGTCTATAATTCTGCACGACGCTTTGAAGTTCACTTATTATTATTAATAATAATAATATAATCACTTGTGATACTACGTCGACACTAATAATTTTTTTGTCACATCTCCGCCGTTTCCCACTCAGCCGCACTGTTGCCAGTCTCGACCAGAAGGATTGTTTGGCTGAAAAAATTGATAACTCCTTTTGTGTGTGTGTGTGTGTGAAGAAGTTGAATATATGGCTTTTTTAATATTTAGACTTGCCAACGTGATGTCTGTTGGAAAAAATCATGGCGTTGAATCGCACCTCTCCTCTTCTAGTGGGTTCAAACATGACCCTTCATCGAAAAATGCCACTCGGGTGGGTCCTCATGAAAAAATCTAAAATTGTGTGTCAAGGAAGCCTTTTATTTGTCCAACTTACAGTAAAAATTACAACTATTATTTCGAAGTGGTTTGGTCAGTGCAGGTGAATTTTCTCCGTTATACCGTGCAAATGGAGTGCAGTATACTTACTAAGGGCAGAGACAACTACGACTCCATTGTTTCTTCTGGTTCCGTCCGCGTAACTTCTAGCTTGATTAAGATTAAATAACATAAATTGCCCATGCAACAGACACAAAGTAGTTTACTTCAGTGATGGTGCTGTAAGTCATTAAAAATCTATTTCGTCATCAAATATACTTTCGTATTGCTGCCGAGTGGAACTTAATTGCTTTAGCACGTTAAAAAAAACGAATATGATGATAACGGTGGCAGTACAAAGAGCGAAACAGCTAAGCAAGCCTTCAGCGTCGTTACTTAAACCAGATTGAAGCAGTTTCAATTTTGATCGGAAAATATTCATGGATATTTGTCTCAAGAGGGAGTTGCACGGTGTGACAATTTCTTGCATCGAAGATATGGCAATTGAAAAAAAAAACTTCAGACGAGGGAGAAGCATAAGCTTGTTTCTTTGAGTAAATAAGAGATAAGAACAATCATAGCGCTCGATTTTCAGAACCTAGTTGTTACTTCCTGTTAAACAAGTGATTTTCTTACTGGATGACTATGTGGCTTGCATATATGATCATGAATACAACTTGGAGAAGTCAAGGATCAAATCAAAGAACACAGTGATATAAGGTGATTTCTCAAACCCACTGGTCTGCGGACATTATTTCTAAAATTGACTGAAACTTCGTGGATTTCACTGTGTAAAATATTGAGGTAAACCACCGCCTTAGAGCTAAAAACACAAACTCTTAAAGGGTATAAAATCAGTCATATTCTCTGCAATGAGATCTCTTAAATTTTCAATCGCCATATTTCTTAATCTAAGCTTCTTGTAGGAGAACCTGTTGTACCTTGGGACACTTTGAGATACCTAAAGTTTACTAGAGTGTATCGCTTCCGGAATTTTAAACGGAAGTTGAGTTAACAACGCGTCACAAATAGCTTGTTACGTAACACGTGAACTGTAAATACAACTTAAGAGATACATTTTGCCAGGTTGCGTCGATGGCGTGGTGGTTAAGGCGTCGGCTTGTTAAACGAAAGAGCCCGGGTTCGCGTCTCGGCAGGAATAACAGTTTTTCTATCAAAATATATTTTCATATGTTCATATTTATTATTATTAATTGTTTTCTTCCACTTTTGGTAGATTATCTTAAATTAGTGACCATGGAGGTTAGGTAAGGTAATGTATCTTTACAAAATATATTTTCGTATGTTCATATTTATTATTAATAATTGCTTTCTTGCATTTTACGTAGATTATCTTAAATTAGTGACCATACGAACGTGAAGGTTAGGTGCGGTAATGTATTTCCACATTCTTTATTCTCATATGTCACAATTCTTGATGCAACTTTCGTTCAAAATTCCGATAGCGATACGCTCGTGAAGTTTACCTCACGTTTTAAAAGAGATTTTGCCCAGATTCTGATCCACAAGACGAATCTGGAGTTCCAGGCTACTAGTTAAGTGTTAAAATGGCATTCAAATTGTTGTGTAAAGGTTTTGTTTTAAGTCAAATACTGAAATACATATATCTGTTACTCATTCATTATACTATCTATTAGTGTCAATTAACAAACCATCCATCAGAAAACATTATCCGCCATGTCGGAACTATGGCCATTCCTGGAGAGCTAAGCGCAGAACATTTTTTTATTAAAATGTTTCTCATATCCTCAGATACCCAAGTACAAAAAGTTTTTTCTCTAAAATAGTTATGCAGCTATTTTTTCTAAAATTTCGTAATTAATTAACATGATTAAATACTTAAAAGAATGCACAAAGAAGAGAAGAACAGAGTTGAAAGTTAATTAACTAGGTTTTAAGTATTTTGTAAATTCGTGTATTTTGAATCAACTTATAGTGAATAGCTTTGCATCAATGTGGGTATCATTCTTTGGACAGAAGATGCGATTTAACAGTCGTATACCAATGATAAATTTTCACCGATCAACAACAAAGAACGGGGGGTGGGATGTCCGCTCCAGACCCCAAACCTATGATTATTGTAATTAGCTTTACAGCCCTTACAACTAAAAAATCTAACAAGAGATGTGTAAGTGAATATCTTAGGAGGATATAGGGTAAAAATTTGTATTGTAAGTTGTCAGAGAGGGGCACGCGCGCTCCCTCTGTGAAAAATGATTTATTTTTTGTAAGATTATGTCAACCATTTATTTAAGAAAAAGTTTCTATGTGTTCCGAACCAACCCAATTTATCTATCAGTGTCGGACCCAGAGAGGGACACTGGGACGCCCCCCCCCCCCTCGTGGAAAAATGCTTCATTTTTTGAAGCATTATTTCAACAATTTATTTAAAATTTTCCTTTTGTTTCCATACCAACCTAATTCATCTACAAATATTAATTTTGGGGATACCGGTGTCATATTCCATGATAAAACTAAGCAGCAGGGGGGAAATGTGATAAATTTATATTAAAAAATTCAATTAGCGGAGAAATATCCCTGGTCTATTCCACCTTCACGAAAATCCTTCCTTGCTCACGAAAATCTGGGATCTGCCACTGTTCTCTTTTCTATAATAACGGTTGATAAAAATATATTTGTACTAGGAAAAGTAAACATTTTATATGATAAATTTAAATTAACATAGATTTACATTGGAAGACACTTTACTACACTAAACATTTACACTATTTTGCAAGATTAAAAAAAATACATTAGTGTTCCGGAATTCCGAACACTATCTAGCATAGATACATTATCTATACTAGATACATTATCTAGCATACACTAGATACATTGTCTAGCAAGTGTTTCGTCAATTGTTCAAAAACATATATTCTTGATATGCCTGATGGCAAATTTAATAATCGATGGTTCACACCAACCGTTTTCCATCTTTTGGTTATGTTCGAAGACGACAGTATGGAATGCCGACTTTTCGAAATTCCGAGTTCTAGTTTAATTCCGGAATTTTAAATACACTGTAATTTACATGACACAAGTGTAGAGTTTATACTAGAATATGTCTTAATTCTTATTTGCAAATAAATTATTACACATAATTTGTTTACTTAAGGAAATATGCTTTTTTTTTTCAAACACTGCTTCAACACTTACTAATGACAATATCTTCTTCCTTGGTCGTGCGTCTGGAGGAGATGTACTTGTTACATGTAGCAAATAAATAAAAGCAAGATAACATATATTTTATGGAGTGAAATTTAACTATTTTATCTTCTAAGATATGTTACAATCTTGACAAATTTCGTATATAATTGCACAGGACCAGCTACTAAATATAGCTCTTCTGCCACCTAGTGAAATCTGAATAAACAACAAAATAAATTACGCGTTTACGCTAAGGAATCCATGTACATGTCGTAATGCACCGTCGTGAACACAAGCAATCGAGGCAACGAAAGTCAAACAAACCAATATTCATAGAGTGTATTCAGAACATGCAATTATGTGTGGCTCGAAAACACATGCTCAGTGAAGGACAGAAGAAAGGAAAAGAGAACTTACTGGCATTGTAACCAGTCCTCCTCAAACATATATAGCGATCTAACAAAACACTCCACCGGATCACATGAGGATATCCACCAATCGAACTAGATATACATAACTAAAAATGATCGCTAGTAAAACAATTATTATCGGTGTCGATGAAATAGAAGAAATTTTACAATTTTGCGCAACGGAAAAGAAATAAACTTGATTGTATCACTTCCAAATAATGAGAACAAGCACAGCACAGATTTCACACATTGAATCAGTATACGGCATCATTCCATGTCTAACTATAAAATTGTACTCAGGAAGGACTTCAGCAGCCCCTACAGGGTAAATAATAATAATAAACCATGTAGGAGAGATTATCTACCGACTGGAGCCAGGACTTCCACTCTGCCTGTAACCCCAAATATAAACACCTATCATCTGTGTGAATGTACACAACTAGCACTTGGGCCTTTCAAGAAAAATCTTACTTCACCTAATCGGGCTGTATTACTAAAACAATGAAGGAAGCAGTACACATTGATGTTCTGAGATCACTGTATACGCTGATATACTATATCATATTAAGAAAAGCATGCAAGAATTATTTGCCAGATCTCATATCTTTGTCCATGCTAAATATTATCAGCATCAGGTAATACCAACACCAGAATGAAGTTATCATCTTTTATAAAACTTTAATGTTTAGAAACTATTTTGCATCCAAGCTATGTAAAAGAACTTAATCTCATGTTTAAATTCATTTTTCAAATCAATACTCTAGGACAAGATAAAAAAAATATAGATACTACTTCAATTTATTATTGTAATTTATAGACATAGAAATCATTAGTAGCAAGTCTATATCTTTTAGAACAAATTTTATTAAACAAAAATAGATATCCAATTATAACTGTATTATTCCAAGAAGACAATATACACATAAGAAAAAAACAGCTGCTCAAGAAGGATTACAGCAAGGAAATTTAGTTCTTTGAAGAAATTAGCAACAAAGAAAAAATACTAACGTAATCTTTTTTTTTTTTTTTTTTTGTATTATCTCTCTCTTGAATTATTATAAAACTTCAATAAAACATTTGAATTGTGACAATCCATTTAGTTAACACCAACAAATTACTGATATGTTATGCAATTAAGACATTATTAGCATAAACTAAAATAACCAAATCTACTACAGATAGCTACATTGGATAATATCAATGAAGCTTTCTGATGATCACCATAATGAAATTTATTCTTTTAAATGCGAGTATTGATACAGAAGCAGAAGATGGTTAAAATGTGTAGAATCTTTCGGCTTCGTTAAAGTTAAGTTGCGTGGTAAAAGTAACCTAACATGATAGATATCATGCGACAGAAAACAAACAGCTGATTATCATTGATTTATAAATCTTAAGTAAAACGTACTCTAAAGAAAAAGAACGGAAAATTTGAGGTTTAAAGGAAATAAGATCATGTCACCAACCCAGACATATTCGGTGTATTGGCTGATTGATGTCTTCCTGCAATATATTTAACTAGATATGATTTTCGTTACACGCATATTATCAAAAATGAAATTAATCATGATAATGATTGTAGACAATTATAAAATATACTTATTATCACAAATTTTCCACACTTTCATCTGCAGGAAAACACCATATTAATACGTACTGAATAGGAAACTTATCAATTTCCGATTAAATTAGACTTGCCTGACATTTCTATTTAGATACCAAGTAAAAGATGAAAATTATGATTCTAGGCGGTGTAGTTAAGGGTCTTATTACGTATTAAACTCTTAACATGCGGTGAATGTATATTAGACCCTTTTCAGTAACGCTTCCATATCTAAAAAATCTTTACATACTAATATTACTAAGGGAAGAAATGGAACAAATTAGTCACTCAACTATTTACCTTAGTAACGACCATTATACAGCAATTATGTGACATTGGTTAATAATAAAAGAGAAATAAACTCATTAAAGAACTAGAAAAGGAAGAAAATAGAAAGGAAAATAACTAAAACGAAAGAAATAATATATTTAATACAATTAGTTGGTAGATAATCGGGAAAGAGAATACGTCTCATGGAGGCATCCTACGATTGGAAAGACAAG
Organism: Lepisma saccharinum; assembly: GCA_022664845.1. NCBI lineage: Eukaryota > Metazoa > Arthropoda > Insecta > Zygentoma > Lepismatidae > Lepisma > Lepisma saccharinum. The sequence goes on along the minus strand of JAGDQP010033725.1, from coordinate 7,346 downwards.
AGTAATAGAAACTACTTTAATATATCAAGTAGTACATATTAATACGTCACAACAAAAAAACTTTATACATTATAATAAAGTAGGACGCATCTTCAGCCACTACATTTGTTTCCCTCACGTTTGGTGAGGAGATAAGTATTTATGGGGTTATGTCCGGAAAGGACATTTTAAATGTGTCAGAGTTTTAACTCATAACTGAGAAAGCTATAGAAGTTCCCCCCTTTCCCCATTCTTTGGTATGCTACTGTTGAAGTTCTTTTTGAATGTTTTTTTTTTTCTTTGCTCTCCGTGACCATGATAGATTATTCCATTTTTTCAATGGTTGCTATGAGAAAAGATTACTATACGATGTAGTTTAGTGAATGGGGATTGAGAGTTGAGTTTTGTATCTTAAGTTCCGAGACTTTTTTTAAAATGCCAAACTAAGATATTTTCTTCTAGTTTCAATATTTAACCACTTCACACTCTCAAGCTATGTTTTCTTTACATTAAAGCTAAATCTCGTGCTACTTTTTAAAACTTCCTGAGGCTTGTAATATCAAACATAACTCAAATTACTGTAGACCAAGCAAGCAAAGTCTAAATTAAGCATTTTAACAAAATGAACTTTTGTTTCTGGGTTTAAAATGTGCTTGAGAGGATATATGTAGCTTTTTTTTTTTCTATGAGTTTAAAACGTTCATTCCATTTTAAGTTTGAATCAAAGATTTGTAATATATCTGATGAGCAATAATAATAATACTTTAATAATAATAATAACTTTTCGTCTCTTTCTTCCTCTCTTAGGGCATTATGTGTTCTCAGAGTATAATATTTTAGAATCAGAGTGCACGAATGAAATCTTTATATCATTTATTCAAACCACGTATATGGGTTCACAGGTAACAATATATTGTCATTTCTTTCATATCAGTTCTTTATAATTTTTTTTTTCAGCTTCTTTATATTCAATAAATTTAGATCAGATATACTTCGCCTTACACATAGGTAATCATCTTGCTATTGGCGGAAAGTTCAAATTAATGCTCAATACTAAAATAAACCACTAACCCTAACATTAGTGGGGGGAAACACCATCTGTGAATTCGTATGGGAGTCACAGAAGAGTGGGAGTCGTCTTTTTAAAATTTGAAACTGTTAATATTTCTTTAAAATATAAGAAAACAAACAATACCACCTAAAAGTACTTTTCAATGACTGAATGTTATAAGTTTTTGTTAAGGAACACGTTTTTGTTATGTCAGCTTTTGTCACGCGCTCCCCCTCTCTCTCAGTGACACACCGAAAATATTAAGAAATCAAGTAAATGGTGTTTATAAAAGTCATTGAGGGGTCGGCGGTTGTTCTGTAGTTTCAAACCTCACAAAATCAGCATTGTATCCGTCATGAGTAGGTTATTCCCCTCTTCTTTTCACGCACATTTGACCGATAGTACAAATTGTGTGTCGTCTTATTTTATGACGGTACGTGGGTATCTGTATATGTGTGTGTGTGGCTGGATAGCCATAAGGAGTAATGAGTTACTGAAAGAACATCGTTTTACAAGCTCCGAAAGCCAAGGGACAGGAAAATGGACAATGAAGAAAGAATTCAGCCGTTGCCCGTGTAACTTGAGACTAGGAGCTTTATTCGGGCACAGCAGAGATCATGCCAGGCGTTGAAGAACCAACGGATAATAAAATTTCTCACCAACCAATCTTTTACGGTATCTTCAGTCGGCTTCTTCCCAACACATGAAACTAGGAAACTTCCTTTATAGTATTTTTCTTTTGAACATTCAAGAATCTTTTCGTTGCAGTTTTATATTCAGAGAAAGAATATTAGTGTTCGTATTTTGCTTACTCTGCGTATTTTTTCAACATAACGAAAAGTGAGAGCGAAAAAAGCAAATATAGGATGGGATGAGGGTGTTAAAATCGGACGCTTTCCTGTCTCGATTTTTAGTGTGTGAAAGAATGCTTCAGTACTCAATATTTCTTAAGCCGTTACGAATTTCTTCTACAGTTCCAGAAGTTTATATCTTAACAACTAGAGACGGTTGACACCAGAATTTCTCTGCAAGTATCGGTGGTATCGAAAGTATCGTGAACCCATCCCTAGTATAAATATATATAAACAATTAATATTTAAAAGATAACTATGTACAATTATTATCATATTTTATAACCTTTTGATACCAATGAAATATGTATTCAACTTTTGCGAATGGGAGAATATGTAATTCTTTGGGCCTCGCCCATAATCATTCCATACTGTATTGCTAATTTTAAGTAATTTTGTTATTGTTTATATGCATGCAGGAAGAATTACAGATGGTGACTCTAATTGAACATTTTCGAAGATAAATAACATTGAAACTGACAATAAACTAAAGAATATTTTGGTGACAAAACAATAGAAAACTAATATTAATTATGCTGTAATTTTTTATAGTATTTCTATAATTTGGTATCATTGTTATTTACTTCTGAAAATTCTACGTGTAGAAAGATAACTTTGATCCTGACGTGAAAGAAGAACTTGTGTGACATTCAACACATTTCTTTAGTCTCCAACATAGACTGAACATTGCAAGACACGCCTTGGCCTCATAGGATCTGTTTTGGATCCGTGGGTGAAACAATCTCACCACGGTGTCAGCTTGAAAGCTGGTTACAGGTACAGGGTGGCTACTACGACAAAGTGGTAAAGAATTGCATATTTAAGATCAAATTATGCAGAATTATTGTAAATATTTAAGAAAGAAGAAGATATTACAGTAGAACAGTTAAACGATAGAAAACATATTTATATGTTACTTTTGATTACATAAATGAATCTTTTGCATTGTACCACATAACACAGGATCCCAGGGATATCAGATTTAGATCCACAATATGGGTAAATATCTCAGAATATTTAGGATATACCTTTTACAATATAAAAATAATATTCTAAGTTGGAGTTTCAGGAATATACTGAGAATATCTGCAAATAATAATTGTTCTCGACATATTCGTAAATATACTTGGAATATCTAAAAAAAAATCCTTAGGATATGCGCTCATTCTGAACATTCAGATATTCGTAGAATATTCTACGCACATACCAAGAATATCCTTGGGATATTCTTAACATATTCCAGAATGTACCTGCGCTGTGCGGGGTAGAACAATATTGAAGAAAGTACCACGTACCGAAGGTCAGAAATAAGTATCGAGAAATTCTGGTATCGACCCATCTCTAATTTATATACTTCTTTTAATTACATATGTATCATTTACATCGTAAAACAATGTTGGAAGAAAGCAGTGTTCGATTTGCCGGGGGGATCCCGGGGATTTTCCTTGGTGAGTTAGGATTTCATCCCCGGTTGTTGTTTCCGAATATCATCCCAACCGGGCATCAAATCTTTGTATTTCTGCCCAAACAGGTAGCAAATCGAACACTGGAAGAAAGTATCGAGTACCGAAAGAAAAAAAAAGTACCAGCGTAGAATATTAAGAAATTCTGGTATCGACCTATCTCTAATTTATATATTACTTAACTGTTTTTAATTAAATATGTATCATTTGCATTGTAGAAGAATATTGATGAAAGTACGAAGTACTGGTATCGAGTATTGAGGCATTCTGTTATCGACCCATCTCTATATTACTTTTAATTACATATGAAGCGTACAGGCACAGAAGAGGAAATGAGCATGAAATGTGATGATTTCTTGTGAAACGCATTTTAAAGCCCAACTTTCACATTTACTCCCATGTATTTCATATTTTAAAAACCGCTATAACTTTTTGAGCTTTTGGAATCAAAATTTCTGAGCGGTTAGCTGTCATTGCGTAGTATTTATTACGGGTGCAAACTCATTTTTTGAAAGTGTATTTTCACCTTCTTTCCCAGTACGCTTCATATGTGTCATTTGCATTGTAGAACAATGTTTAAGAAAGTAGCGAGTACCGAAGGTCAGAAATAAGTACCAGTATCGAGGAATTCTGGTATCGACTCATCTCTATATTACTTTTAATTTCATATATATTTGCACTTTAATGTTGAAGAAAGTATCGAGTATCGAAGGTCAGAAATAAGTATTGAGTATCGAGAAATTCTGGTATCGACCCATCTCTAATTCTGGTATCGACCCATCTATAATTTATACATGTGTTATAACTGTCTTTAATATTTCACTTAAAGAGTCATAGTTCACATTAAACACTATTCATTTTTATCATTTTCATAATATAAACTAACTTCTACTTCAAGTGGGATTCTCTTCACTATTGGTTGTCTAGTTACGGTTCTGCAGAAACCCTGTGGTCCCTGGTGCAATTTAAGTGTTTCACATTTTCCACGTTTTCCTTCTTCCTCCTTTTATATTTTAGCCTTGTTAGGTAAACAACATTGTAACTAATTTTTCGACCATCTACGGACCTTCACATAAATCAAATAGTACGACTATTGTTCAGTCCTTGTGTGAGGTTATCTTGTTATTTTTTATATATATTAAATCACCAGGCTTAATAGATCTTCCAGAGAATAATAATTTAGCTGGCTTGGCTTTATTTCTTATTCTCAGCAGAGTTTAATTTCTTTCCTGTTCAATAACTTCTTCACTGTTGGCTTCTTTTATGGTTTGGACCAAGGAATTATTTGGGAAATTTAGAATACTCTGGGTGAGTATTCCATATCAACACCGATGGAATTATTCAAGAAATCAATGGATTGCGACAGGTAGTGACTCCATAACTTATGATTTTCACTGCATGATAGTCTAATAATTCTTCCGATTTCTTGATTGTACCCTCTGTGGTATTTCGTTGAGGAGAATAAGAAAGTTGTGAAGACATGAAGTGTTTTCACAGTTAAAGTTCATTCACTGAGAATATGTATATTATGGTCCATTATCTGATAAAATTTTAGTAGATCTACCATAATTCTTTATCATTATATAGTCCTGAACACTTCTGATAATTTCTCCTGTTTTTGTACATCTTATTGAAATGCTATTAGAAATTTTGTAAATATGTCGACTATTGATAGAACATACTCATAAGTGCCTAACTTCCTTACTTTTTCAAGAACTTCGATCGAGACTATTTCCAGAGGTATTCTTGCTATTATATGTAGATTCTTCTTCTTAATTCGATATTTCATTTTGATCTCCATACATGTACTACAATTTTGAATTAATTTTCAGATATTTCTTGATATTTTGCCAGTAAGCATGTGAACTTATTGTATTATAAGTTCTTTTGAATCCAAAATACCCCCCTTTTTTCGTAGAAAATTTTAACTAATTTCAACTTAACTTTAGTTCTTAGGTACAACTTTCCCTTTTTTAGATTTGCCAAATCTTACGTATCCTCTACTACAGTAATCCTCTGCTTTACATATTTTTCAGTTTCTGACTTCTTGCATCGTTGAAAGGTACCTTTAAATTTTCATCTTCAGCATACATATAACAGTTCATTTAGTAGGAATGTTTCCTCAAGGATAGTGGAAGCAATATGGTTTTCTTCTATAGGACTAGAGTAAGGTTCCTCGAGGGGCCCTAGTTCTTTATACTGGGAATCGAAGGATGTAGCAACATAAGAAATAAAACGAGAGGTTTTAGAAACATGGGTTTAATTTCATGTTTAAGAAAGGAAGTTACAAGTAGTAGCGCTCTCGACTCACCCGACAGATTCGTTGAAGTCAAGTTGGCAGCTAACTCCTGTTGACTTGTTTGCTGAATAAAGTCTGTAGGTATACGTTACTGTAGCGAACTTATGTCTCTGGAGAAATGGATACGACTCACTAACTGTCCTACAGTCGTTCTCTATTTTGTCAGTTCGCTTTTCCCCTTTTCGGGAAGGAGAAGCGCTTGGAAACTCCATGTGTCAGCAAACTTCAAGGGGAGGATGATGGCCCATGGAATTTAAGTGCCTTGTTATTCAACGAGTCTGCCCGTAAGAGTGTTTGCGCTATAAAGACAATTATTGCTGTTTTGTTACATAAAATATTGTCTATGTATTGTACAAATGTTACGTAAAATATTGTACCTGTTTATGTAGCTTACTGCGTGTCTTTGCTGTTCTTTGTAATAATGTTACATACATTTACGTAACGATGACAGCCAACCATAATAATAATCACGCGACGAGGAAATTTGTTCCTTAAAATGTGGTGGCATAATACGTGTGAGCATCTCTTGTAATAAATATATTGGGTATCAGGTTCGATGAGCCTGGGGCTTGTTACACTAGTATTCACTTGAAGACGTCCGTCCTGTGATATATATCAGGTGACGATAGTCTGTCGACGGTAGTCTGTCACGACTAAAGTTTAACGTCCACACTTCAGTGTGGTTTTGATGTGAGATCATGACGGAAGCAGTGGCTTTCGCTGGTGTTTGCGTCAGGTGTTTATTTACCCAGTCTAACAGAAAATATAAGCGCAAACGATATTGGATGCGGGAGTTATTTAAAAGGGGTAACCAACATTCAGAGAACTTATTGAGGGAACTTGAATTGGACGATTGTGTTGGATTCATGAGCATAAATTGGAGAGATAAGCAAGAGTAATACACAGGGTCGGATCCAGGATTATCTGAGAAGGGGTTCATGAAACTTGCATAGAGCTTTTCGCTGTAATGGACTTTAATGACCACTATACGTACTTTCAGAGTGAGGGAGTACATAAAAAAATGTACGGTACCTTTTATTTTGAGGAATAAATGTGAACTTTCCCAATATCCACTATGAACATAAAGGACTAAGCACGGAAGAAGTCACACCCTGTTTTCTAGGCGGGAAGGCTGATTTCTTTGCGAATCATACAGGTTAACGCGCTCGCTTTCTGTGTGCGTGGTCATGGATTCAATTTCTGTCTCGGTGTATTGAATGAAGTGGTTTGGAGCATACTTCACCAAAAACTGTAGGTCCCGTCCTTAGAAGATAGTGTAAAATGTCATTAACAATTCAGTCAATCAAGACGAGTATCAAAATGTTGGTACATACCGGTGTTAGAATGCTATATGAAAATACATTTAAAAAAATAGTCTGATAGCGCTAATTTAACAGAGGTACTTTTTATTGTTGATATGCAGAATGTGATACTGAGTAAAACTTTGATCTGCTGCAAAACTTTTTTCTTAACTCGAATTTTATAAATAGTAGTATAATTCTAAACATGAAAGTGGATGCACGTGCACCAGTTCAAGCCCTCCCCCTTCTTCCTGGATCCAGTCCTAGTAATGTACAATTTGGTTTTAGATAATTAGCGAGTTAAAAGCAATAAAAGGGTTTATTTGTACGTAATATATTTTTTTAATGAGGAAATCTAAGCCGAGTCGTTGTACGTGTATTGTTGAGTAATGGTTCGAAAAA
>JAGDQP010033724.1:0-20520 GCA_022664845.1 Lepisma saccharinum | reverse complement strand
AAAATATGGAATTTAAATGTAGTAAAAAAGAACCTAACATTATAAAGTGCAGTGCTTACAAATCTAACAGCAAGAAAGAAGGGACATTTGGATTTTATATGTTTTTCAGGGCTATTCGAATATATAAAGGGCGCTTGAAAGTTCATTTAGACAATTTCAATATTGCGACCATAGTTGATGGTCAGATTAAATACTCATGGTTTCCAGTGGAGACACATTTAGGATAATGTCAAAAGTGTAACACACATGATTTGTTTGTGTGTGGTTCGGCTGCAAATTCGGTGGGGCCCTTTGAACGTACTGGTTCGGAATAAATTAATCATGAATTCCGCCAGGATTTTCAGATTGGCGTGTGTAAAGTCAAAATTGGGAGGGTGTAGGTAGCTTTACAATGTTTCTGTCAACTTTTGACCGAGAAAATAAAGTAAAAGTTGGGGATATTCGCAAGGATTTGGGGCTGACCCCCTCCCAGTTGCCGCGGGTCTGGCGGAATCACTGATTGTAACAAACCATGTAGATCGTGGTCCATATCTTCCATTCCAGACTACTAATGTAAATTGATCATACAAAGAACATGAATGGACAATAATTTTTCTGCTTAATTTCTATCAGAAAGAGCCAAGATTATAATTCCAAACTGTATCAAAATGAAAAGTTCCAAATGTTCAAAAGCAATATTCGCATGTTCCTATAGGCATACCAGACATTACATGTTTCGCATTTCAAAAGTGAAAAAGGGAACACATAATATTATGTTGATAAATTAAATTATAGGATGGAAACGAATTTTTTGCCAAACTAATATAAAAATAATTCTTCTCTTGAAATAGCTAAAAAAGAGGATTATTTTCTACTCATATCTTAACATGTATCTGTTCCGAACATGCCACTCTAGATTCCACCTATTGTGAATATAACGCTTTAATAATTCGAACATTAATGAACTAGTGTTTATAACAATTCGCACACATGGAATAAACCCAGCAGAGCTGAATCAGGCCTCGACTGTCGGGGTATGCCGGTCAGGTTTTGCACTGTGTCATCAGGTTTAAGATTCGAACGCATTCTGACGCGGTGCTTCGATGTGTGATTTGATAACCTGGAAGATGATGGAGAGATTTTAATTGTTTAATTACGTTTGAACAATGTATATTTCAGGGGTGACCAGGATCGGAGATGTTACCCCGAGAACACGAAAAATACGACGTCAAAATTCCCAGTTAAATAGATTTTCCAGACCGGGTCAATCGGGTCACCGGGTCACTCATGTTTGCGTCAGTCCCTATCACCGAGTCATCGAAAGTGACCCGAATTTGGCTGTGGAATACGCACGAACAGAGAGAGTGTGTGTAAATTAAGAGAAGAAATAAACATGAATAGAGAGAAGGAGAGGTAAAAGAAGAGAAAGAAGCAGCGAAGACACGATAACAATAAATCAAGAAAGAGAGGAAGAGAGAAAGTTCAATGAAAAATATGAAAACTACATTATCATTATGCTAAACAGCACACACACCTGTTTACTCGGATTCTGACCATTGATACTTCGTTAAGTTCTCCACAGTCCCGAGATGAATCTTTGTTTGAATACTTCAGTGTTTGCGAAAAAGAAACTGATTGGTGGGGAATCGAACTCAGGTTTTCAAATTAGAAATCCAGCACGATAGCGATACTCCACAGGAGACTTTTTCCATATCGTGCTCAACAAATGCTATAGTGTTTGTTTCTACGAATAATAACATGAAAATGGATACTTCATATCAATGTCGTGTTCTTAACTGTCCCCCTGAGACTTAATTTGGACTTTTTCAACCAACATTCGCAAATCGTCTTATTCTCTATAATGACTCCTGCTTCATTCCACAGTTGTAAATATTATCAATTTTTATGAGAAGTGATGGTTAGATTCTTCAAGACCGCTTTGTAAAAAAAAACATGGCTTGAACAGGATTCGAACCTATGTTGGTTTGCTTTAGTACATCAAATTCTGGCACTTTTCCTCTACTCCATTTTGCCACCTAGATATAAAAGTCATGAATTACTAAGTTCATGTTTGGAAATAGCCAACTTCGTTCTGTAAGTTCTTTAAACCAAAATCACGCGAAAAATTCTTAATTCAATCACTTATAGACAAGTTAGTGCCCACTAATATCCAAAATAACAAAAGTCCAGGAAAAATGAAATAAACAATAACAGCTGATGCAGTTTCTATGCGTCGTGGAAGCTCAAAGTCACGCTTATAGGAATAAGTATTATTATTATTGCAGTGAAACGTCCGATAACTGACAGTTGTATATTCCCTGTGGAACAACAGTGAATATTATGGAAGTAAACTCTGCTTTGTTTTTCTCTGAAAATGTATTTCCCAGAGCAAAAGTCAAAAGTTCTATGATACGAATATTTACGTGTTTTTAAACGACTTCGTTTCTCATCCTATGTATGTGTTTAAAATGACTCCCTTGCAAAAAGGATATTCCAGGATTGTTACATTTTAATTCCTAATATTCCGGGAGTATTCCTAGGTAATTAGAAATATGCCGGAACTTGTCCCGGGATTAGAATACTTGGTATCGTGAAAAAATACATGGAATATTTCTGATGTATTCCCATAGAATAAAAATAACCTTATTCCCATAGAATATTTCTGATATATTCCCATAGAATATATCTCCCTTTCTATTGTGTAGAACCTATATTTATTGCGTACTGTCTGGGAGTATTTATTCAGTTACTTAACTCTAATTTAATGGTCAAACATGTGCTGTGGGGTCGAAAGTCCCTCTCATATGTAAGGGACAGTTTCCCTCGGCGTAAAGAAACCCAAAAAAAGTATTTCGGGAACATAATATTTAGTGTCTTTTTTGTTTTGTGCATTTACCTTATATTTATGGGCCAGACACTCACCTATCCTTAACCGTGATATGTTTAAGGGACTGCAAGAGACAGGTGCAAGCTATGAGTGTCTATCAATGAGCTTTTTTGTTTAAAAAAAAGAAAACGATGCTTGTTCCCGTAATACTTTTCTTTCGTGACTATATCATCTTCTTGGACATTGAATGTAGCAGTCAGAACCTATATTGAAATATTCGTTGTTTCGAAAATCCCGTGCTATGGTTATAATATTAGGAAGCGAAAACATACACTTCACAATACACACACGAAATTTTTTCAACCTAATTTTCAACCTCCTCTGTCAGTTACATGAAATGTTTACAGAACTACTTTGTAAATAGATGTTAATTTTTTGTGTTAATTTTAACTATGCAAATGTTTGAATCAATCGTAATAAGATACAATTGGGGAGTTGCTGTGAATAAAACACAGTGGCGATCACAGCTGTGAGCTTCGGCTCTCCTCTCCCAACATGTCTGGTCAGCGGTCCTCATCCTCATCGATACAATATCTGAATACAATCATATTCAGAAAAAGAGGGAAACCACAAGTACGCGAAATGAGTGTGTAAGAAAACAAGCAATAAGAATAAGCTGAAAGTTGGATAACAACAGATTGCTGGCGTGGTTATTAGCGTGATTAGCTACGTGCACTTTCCACACTGAGAATCATACGTTCGCTTTCCACCTACGCCACCGTTTCTCAACATTTTTCATCCTGCAACTAAAAACATGACATTTCAAAACATGACCGTTGATATGCTGTATTTGATAATAAACGTTCTAATTGCATTATTCAGAACTATTCAACAAATTACATTATCTTAGTAGACCCCAATTATAAAAACAATAAGCAAAATAAAATATCGTCTTCGAAATTTATTAGTTTTAACCTACAACCCCTAGCTAAATTAATTTTTTCACCTTCTCTTGCGATCCCCTTACACACAACTCATGACCCCTCTGGGGGTCGCGACCTCCACGTTGAGAAACCCTGACCTACGCCAATATAATTTTCTTTCAAAATCGTAAAATATTTTATTCACTTAATTAGAAGCATTTGGGGGAATAATCTACACCAACCTCATTTGTAAAATTCCAACTTACCTTAGAAAGCAGAGGGAATGCAGCTCGTATTTTAGAACCATTATTATACTATCAGAAAGTGATACTTTGTGCATGCAATGTGGCCTGATATAAGTTTACTTAAAGAAATGCAATTCTAAAACAGTATAATTTACCAAAATCAAGAAACCAGTGATATTCGTTAGGTGAGAACAATGTGGATTTAGATCGAGCAAGAACAAGAAAGCTAATTTAATTTCTCCTATCCACTTGCTATGTTCTGTCTGTTAGCTACCTTAAAATATTGGACCTCTTAATTTTGATTCCTCCATCTGTAATGGAGGCTAGGGCCTAAACGAAGATAAGTACAGAGAAACTGACTTCAAGTTTGTTTTCAGTGATCTCGATTTATCTAGCTGTTTCTAATTTGGTGTTTAAAATTGGCAGACGCTTTTCATTTGGTTAGCCTTCTGCATTTTAAGGATTCGTGCAAGTGATTAAATTACAGTAAAGCAGATAAAGAGTCACTGACCTCACGTTTGACGTCCGCGAATATGGCCTCGATTAAACTTCTCCTTTCTAAACATTTTGAAATGACTAATAAACCTGTCGATATTATTAGACTAAACCTTGAAATGGTTAACCCTTATTTAAGGAATAGTAATCGTTGTCAGATTTCTTTGCATAATGACAGGAACCAAACTATTACGTCCAAGCAATATGAACATAGATGACGGAGCTTTGTGAGAAAAGAAGAGCTAGCTTCGGGATTGGAACTCGCGTCGCCAGCTTTATGCACGAAAAAGGAAAAAATAAAGCGACGCAGCCCGCACGACCACGAAGACATCAGGCAGAGAGCCTTTAAGCTCAACTACGGAAATGAAAGCAAAGTAAAAGTTATATAATACTGATTTTTGTTTCAGTTACTGTGGGTCATGCATTTATGAGTTAATCTTCTATTTACTACTATTTTGTTAGATTTTATACATATGAAAACCATGTTATATAATTTGTTAGAAGTTTCGAAAACCGTATTTAACGTAAGTGCGAATAAGCAAAATTTCATCGTTAATTATTACAGACATAGCAACATCGCTGTACTATAATTTATTTTATGAACAATAAAAACAAGAGAAAAGTTCTAATTACTTTTATTTTTTGCTACATCACGACTGGATATACAAACATTATTTTCTTCACAAAGATTAGTACTCGAAAACTGCACTAATACACTCATTGTATTAAATCCCGCGCAGTGGTCCCTCATGTTGTTGCAAGGTTGCCACATAGTTCAATTTCTGAACTTAAACTTTCTAAGTGCTGCTAAAGAATGCGCTCAGATTATAATTGACTGAGTGTAAAATAACCAAAGGCCTGAAAGACTTCGGCCATGAGGGCGATGAGGGTAGCCAACACCTCTACACCGCTAACACTATTCTTTTCTTATTCCACAGAAGTTGAAAATGTGGAGATAATTTTGATGCTAAGCGACTTCAGTCAGTAAGCTATTCCGGTCGGAAATTTACAAAAACCTACACTTTCGAGTAATATAGACATATGATGCCGAATCAAATTCAATCCTGAGGCACTTGCTGAAGTAGGAAACCTTATGGTTGTAGGTTCGAATATCCTGCAAGTGACGACTTTTGATACTTAAATAAAAACTGTCAAAAGTTTTAATTTGTGTTACCTTCAACTTGTCATACTACACGAAGTGTATTAGAACTTTTAATTGCAGTTTTAACTTCTCCATTTGCTAATGACATTTTTTTATGATGTTTGCTTCGTTCAGGCTGGTTTACGTTAAAATAAAAGACAATAAATGATCGTAACTTAATGTCATAATACTTACCCTAAACTTGATTTGTTGCTAAAACTCACATAATATATTCATTTCATAATTCGACATGACAAACAGGACATGCATACACATGTGTTGACTTACTAAAGAATACGTACAGACAAAATATATCACATATACTCAATGTTACATTTTCCTCGCATTTGAACTTCATAATTTATGAGTGCTGTCTTTCGTTGGCAAAATGGAGTAGAGGAAATGTGCCGGAGTTTGAAGTATTAAAGCAAACAACATAGGTTCGAATCCTGTTCAAACCACGTCTTTTTTACAAAGCGGTCGTGAAGAATCTAATCACTTCTCATACAAAACGGATAATATTTCCGACTGTGGAATAGAGCACATGAGTCAATATAGAGAGAAAGACGATTTACGAATGTTTTTTGGAAAAGTCCAAATTAAGTCTCAGGGGGGACAGTTAAGAACACGACATTGATATGAAGTATCCATTTTCATGTTATTATTCGTAGAAACAAACACTATAGCATTTGTTGAGCACGATATGGAAAAAGTCTCCTGTGGAGTATCGCTATCGTGCTGGATTTCTAATTTGAAAACCTGAGTTCGATTCCCCACCAATCAGTTTCTTTTTCGCAAACACTGAAGTATTCAAACAAAGATTCATCTCGGGACTGTGGAGAACTTAACGAAGTATCAATGGTCAGAATCCGAGTAAACAGGTGTGTGTGCTGTTTAGCATAATGATAATGTAGTTTTCATATTTTTCATTGAACTTTCTCTCTTCCTCTCTTTCTTGATTTATTGTTATCGTGTCTTCGCTGCTTCTTTCTCTTCTTTTACCTCTCCTTCTCTCTATTCATGTTTATTTCTTCTCTTAATTTACACACACTCTCTCTGTTTGTGCGTATTCCACAGCCAAATCCGGGCCACTTTCGATGACAAGATGATAGGGACTGACCCAAACATGAGTGTCCCGGTGACCCGATTGACCCGGTCTGGAAAATCTATTTAACTGGGAATTTTGACGTCGTATTTTTCGTGTTCTGGGGTAACATCTCCGATTCTGGTCACCCCTCAAATAAACACTGTTCAAAAACAATTAAATAATTACTTCTCTCCTTCATCTTCCGGGTCATCAAATTTACATCGAATCAGTCGGTAACCTTTTCAGCTCTGCCGTGTTTATTTCATGTGTGCGAATTGTTATAAACACTAGTTCATTAGTGTTGTAATTATTAGAACGTTATATTCGCAATAGGTGGAATATATAGTGGCATGTCCAGAACTGACAAATTTTAACACATGAGTAGCAAATGCCCCCTTTTTTAGCCATTTCAAGAGAAGAATTATTTTTATATTCGTTTGGCACCAAATTCGTTTCCGTGCTCTAATTTACCAACATATTATTACATGTGTTTCTTCTTTTCACGTTTGCAATGTGGAACATGTAAAGTTTACTATGCCTATAAGGAACTTGCTGATTTTGCTTTAGAACATTTGTAACTTTTCATTTTGATACAGTTTGGAATTATAATCTTGGTTCTTTCTGATAGAAATTATGCAGAAAAATTATGATGCATTCATTTTCTTTTTATGTTCACTTTGCATTCGTAGTCTGGAATAGAAAGTATGAGCTATGGTATCTACTGGGTTTGTTACAATCAGTGATTCCGCCAGACCCCGGTCCCTGTGGGGCTGTCAATTCTGGAGACTACCCCGAAGTTTTTTATAGAAACCGTGCAAAACTCTAGTCCACCCTTCCAATTTTGACTTTACACACCCCAATCAACAAATCCTGGCGGAATTCCTGATTACAAAGTATTCGAACCAGTATATTTAATAAGCTTCACCGAATTTGCAACCGAACCCCGCGCAAAAAAAAGCATGTGTGTTACACTTTTGACCTTATCCTAAATGTGTCTCAAAGCTCTGGAGTTTCACTGGAAAATCATGAGTATTTAATCTGACCACCAAGTTTGGTTTCCATTTTGAAAGTGACTTAATGAATTTTTGAAGAACCCTTTATATATTCAAAGAGCGATGAACAAATATAAAGTCCAAAAGTCACTTCTATCTTGCTGTTAGATTTGTGGGAAGCGAACTCTATTGTGTTTGAAATGAACTTAATCTTTTTACTATGTTCAAATTCCATATTTTTATCTTTACATCTCCTTCTTCTTTTTCTCTCTCTCTCTTTCTCATATCTCTGCCTCTGTCTAACAGACGTTCATCGGTTTCAATGTTTCACTGTGTGTTTAAATTTCTCCCTGCATCAACTTATATATATAGATTCGTCTCGCTTTTATTCTTTCATTTTATGGATACTAATATACTGTATGTCTATTTTGAAAAACAAAAACGTGCTCTTGATGTTTGCTGATTTTAGTATGGGCGAGACGAAGGAAAGAGAAAGAGAGGGTCTGTTTACCAGACACGATTATGGGATAAGAAGGTGCCATTTGGGTTGCCTAGCTGCACGGCGTTCGCTGTCGCAATTTTTTTAATGCGAAGTGGACATATATCCGCATCCCATATCTCGTCTTTAAATTATCCGATTTCAATCGTTCCTTTCTAAAATGAAAGATAATTTCTTTGAGTTCAATGAGCAATATCTTCATAAATCTAATATTTTTCAGTTAAATATAAAAATGTGAATTTTAACAGAAATCATTATTATTAAATTTTTGACTGAGGCAGATTTTAGGTTTAGGCGAAAATTTATTTTCAAAAAAGGAGGAAATACAGAATTTTATGCATAATATTTTCTTATTTAAATTTGCATAATAATTTCTAAAAGAATGTTAGAAAACTACTATTTTTAAATAAATAAATGTTTTTGCAAAATACACTGCTTTTATTTGAAGAAAAGAGCAATAATACGCTAATTAATAATCTGAACCACAGAAATTACTGCGTATTTCTGTAACAACTGCAACGCAGGATGGCAAGTACAACAGTTTCTGATGCAAATGCTCCGGCGATCAAATTTATGCATAGCTTTCCTTCGCTGTCCTTTCTCCATTCATACTCTTCAGCCTCTTGTGTACTTAAGAGTATTTTTCAAGTCTTCGTATCTAAATCCACGTCTGGAAATTTGCGCGTTCCAATTTATCCTTGCATGATGGTAGTTAGCAGCAATCGACTTCACCCGCCTTTGGATGTAAATAATTTCATCGCAGCTCATTGGCACTTCCAATTTATATTTTCTTGGAATACATGTCACAAGTAAATTTCCAAGTATCTTGAATAACTCATCTGGAACAGTTCACTCGATTCCTATGCTTCTAAATGTTGTGACATTATTTTGTGCTGTTCCAGTAAATCTTTTAATCTTTCTTTGTGCTGCAAATGCATTTACACTGCCACAGCCTGACTTGAATGGAATCTTATTACAGCTGATGCCACTTCATAATAAATTTCTGAGACACTTGGGCCAATATAAAGTATTTTTAGTTAGTTTCTGACGCCTATCACAATGCATGTACTTGCTTTAACCTGTTTGTACAGTACAACAGAAAAACAAACTTTTTATTAGTAGTGATTTATAAGGTCCAGATTATCGGATATTATTGCCCTTTTCCGCATATAAAAATATATATTAAAAGAAGCGTCATTTGAATTTAATTTTAAAACCTTTAGGCAACTTTCGGTCAGACAGTATGGATGATGAGATGGATTGGTTTAATAAAGAAACTGGGAGGAAACGGGAGAAGCCGGAGAAAAGCCACGCATACGGTGTTAATCCACCACAAAGTCCATATTGCAGGAGAACCGACCACCCCTATCATAAGAGGTGAGCGCTATACCATTAATCTACAGCGGCTCAGCAGCATTTTGCAAGCAAATATTTATCTAAAAAATATGTTATCCTAATGACCTGAAATAAGAAAATAATAAACATTTTTTTTATTTTAATTTCACTTAATAAACCAAAACTAAATATACTTAAATAATTTTAAATAAAATTATTTAGGTTAAAATGAACATTTTTAAATTTAACAAAAAATCTCTATTATATTTACGAAAATATTGCTCTTAATAAAAATTGAAGGCAAAGAAATGAATTTTCATTTAAAAAAAGGAACCATCGAAATCTCGTAACATTGAGAATTGGCGATAGCCACCATTTTGAATGGCAGCCGTTTTCAATAACTACCGTTTTGTGATGTCTATCACCCATATTCGTGCTTTTCGTAGACAAGTAAAGTGTTCAAGATCTGAAAGTTTCATTTGTTCAGTGCATTTTATACCAAATGATCATGAAGCTTCTACACGCATTAGTGCCTCCGTAATGTTACCTCACATTGCAGAAATTTTCAATCAATTATCCATATCTCTGGTTATACTTGTCGGATTTAATTGATCTTTTTTTTAATTAAAGCCCAAGCTACACGCTATATTTTGTGTAAGGACATAGGTTTTTCTAACACTGATCGTTTCAAAGTAGAATATTAAATAAGAAAATATTTTAGGCTAAAATGAATTTTTTTTACATTTAAGTGAAAAATTATTAGATTTACGAAAATATTACTCATAAATATAAATGTAGTCAATACAAATATATTTCATTTAAAAAAATAATGATCGAAATCGGATAACTCGTAGCCGAGATATGTTGATTTTAATAGTGTCGGCCGCCATTTTGAATGACCGCCATCTTGGATAGCTACCCTTTTGGAATGTCTATCAGGTATTTCCGTGCTCTATACATGTCAGTGAACAAGTGCTGAAAGTTTCATCTGGTCCCTCATTTTATACCAAAATCATCGGTTTTGGCCTCTTGCACAAGGACTAGGGAGGGTAACGGCCAATCACATTCTTTCTGGGCTGTCATGCCACAAACGTCTCGACCAATCAGAAACCTAGAATATCCACAGTATTGTACACCACTTCTACTATGCAGCTCTACTCACATACACCATTTGGTGGAACCACTCGAGAGTACATATCTTAAGATTTCCAATGTGTATCTTCAATCTATCTTGTTAACCCCTATTCAAAAGAAAAAAAGTAGTTGCCATTACATATGACTTAACTTTCGTATATTATATTGTCATCCTAAAATAATCATGAAATAAAATAACTAATATTCTGTATGATTCAATCATATGACACCGTGCGTTGAATAGTGACATTATATGTGGTGCCATTTCGAACTGAGAGTGTGGTCCAAGGATGACATAGTGTCAGAAACTATTTTAATTTTACTTAGACTCTACTTCAATTTAGTTGTAATAAATATACTTCATACCAAAATTGGTGGTGTAGCATATGACAATTTTCTGTCGTATGACACAATGAGTTGAGTAGTCACGATATCCATAGACACCATGTTGAAATTGTGTCAGCCATCTTCATCTGAAATAGACTCTACTTCAAAGTTAACACTGAAAGTATTAAATACCAAAACTTTTGATTTATCTTAGACATTATTCAGTGATATAGCACAATGCGTTGAAGAGTGAAGTTATTGGCGGACGCCATCTTTAATTGTGGGTGTCGCAAAAGGGTGTCAAGATGCCATAATCCATTTTTAATTTAAATAGACTCTACTTCAAATTTACTAACGATAAAAAATACCTAATACCAAAGTTTGGGTGTATATTATTCACTCATATTGCTCAATGCATTGAATTGTGACGTTATTGGCGGACTCCATCTTGAATTATCGGAGTTACTCAAGGGTGAGATGATGTCATCATCAATTTTCGTCTCAAATAGACCCTACTTAAAATTTATCAACAATAAAAACTTTATACAAAAGTTTGGGTTCTGGACAAAAAAACATTTGGCTGCCGGATTAGCTATTAGAAACTTTGCGTTCGTCGGACATTTAAGAATAGTATAGACTACCGCTTCACAAATGTAAGCATTATTAGGCATATGATATTTAAAAGAATATTATATGTTTGGGTTATTGGTGTTTACGAAGTTGAAACATGATTTGAAGGCGACTAACATATATTAGTATCTGCTACACATCTAAATATGTTTAAAATCTTATTATTTGTTTTGCACGTTCCAAGCTAGGTCAGGCAGGGCCGGCTGGAGGTATGTTCAAACTGTTCCCCAAACAGAGCGTCAAAATTTTGGGGGCGACTACCATTTCTGGATCGAGTGTATCAAAACGGGTAGTATTAAATTACTGTTTATAAGGGCGCATCGAAAATTCGAAATAGAGCGGCAATTGACTCAGAGGTTAGGATTGACGATTAACACAAGATAGTTGTTTCCATTTTCTACTGTAGTTATATTAGTGAATCAGAATAGCATTTCTAAAGAAATATTTAGCTAGTTCGTACTATTCCACTTCTACTTCTACAGCCTAAGCCAAAAATTGTAATAAAATGGCTGTTTTCGAAGTTTAATCCCCAGCCATTTTCAACAAAGGGAAACATATTGATACACGGAGTTGATCTATTTTTTTTTCTCACCAAGACCTTTCAAACTATATATTACTGGCTCCCTTGCGATTTGAAATTTTTGAGTTGGTCTCCTCCTATCCCCACCGGGTGGTTAGAGGTAATATTATTTTCGCTTCTTAAAATAATGGAATACGTGTTTCGGCATTTTCTCTGATTTCCATTAATTCTGGAGAAAATGGGGTGGGAACAGACTTTTCGGAGGGGATAAAACGTGAATTCTTTCGTGAGATGTTGCTGCTTAAGAAATTAATAGTACACGAAATATTTTGCTAACTCAGCATTTTCCCAACTCGTACATTTCTCTTTGAATCTAACAGCCTCAGGAAAAAATGTAATAAAATTGTCGTTTTCGAAGTTTGACCCCCGCCATTTTGAATAGGGGCAACATATCGATCCCGGAGTTGATCTATTTTTTCACTCATCAAGATCTTTTAAACGATATATTACTGGACCCCTTTGCAATTTGAAATTTTTGAGTTGGTCCCTTCCTTCCCCTTCCTGGGGGTTAGAGGTATTATTATTTTCGTTTAAAATGTTCGCCTCGGAAAATAATGGAATAAGTGTTTCGGCATTTTCTCAGATTACCATTGGTTCGGGTGAAAATGGGGTGAGAACAGACTTTGTGAACACCCTGTATACAATTTTTTACTGTTAATTATGATTCTATCCTTTAATTTCTTACCATAATTAAATGAATTTGGAGACGGTTTCGAGTCGTAAAATTTTACCAATACATATTAGAAAATGATAAAAATTAATTCAGCAATGCCAATTTCAATTTCATTTTCATTTGACAAGGAACCGTTTGGAAATGTGCGCCACAATTAATGTATTTGTTACTACCTTGATTGTGATTTTCTAAGTCGATCCAACTTACGTTATTATCCGTCAAGATATGATGTCATTTGTGACGATACCTCCGTGATTTCGGGCACCTGTAAATCTGAGACTACGCATGTTTCAAAATTTCTTCTAACGGACCTTTGTTTTGCTTTTAATGTGAATATGACGTGATGTGATGTTATGTGTTGTGATGGTTTGATTTTATGTGACCTTTCGCATTTCTAGTATACAATGTATACAATAATTTTTGAATGTTGTTTTATAGTATCTGTTGCACAGTGGGAGAATCTACAAAAGAACGTAATTGAACTTATTATTAATGGTTAATTTTAATTTATTAACTTATTAATCAAATTAATTGATAACTTGAATACCAATAGACGGCTTTAGAAAGTTACTACAATTTAAGAAACAATGGAACTGAATATAAACTCTTGATGGAAAGAGGGGCCACGGTGGCACAGTTGGTAGAGCGCTCACCTCTGGTGCTAGGGGTCGGCGGATCGATCCCTGCTCATACTATGTGATCTTTATGGTGGTGAAACATTGTGTGCGTGGGTTTTCTCGGGGTGCTCCCGTTTCCTCCCTCTTTCTTCATTCCACCAATTCATCCCATCATCATCCATACGACCTGAGCCATAGTTGCCTAAAGGCCTTAAAATAAATTTAATTTAATTCTTGATGGAAAGAGAAAATGTTCATTCATCAATAATATTCAAGCATGTTCTTTTAATTGATTAGACAGTTTAAGAATTGAAATAATTTGAGAATTGTAAAACACAGTAGGAGTAAAATACAACGTGCAGTCAAGCAGTGCACAAACGCCATCTACTGACAAGAAACAAAAATGGCAATCCATGCAGTATTCAACATGCAGGAACGGTAGACTAGCTGTGTACGTCTGTGCTAGTTTCTGCCGAGTCTCTGTCTTCTACGGTACGATGACATAAAGAATCTACTGACGCTTTAGTATCAGTTCACGTGGTGCCGAGTACAGTTGTGAGAATATCTCACCAACAGAAACACTACTATCGTCCCGCAACCTCCGTATTTCCTGACCTCGTTCACTGTGACCTTTGGTGATTCCTAAAATTGAAACTGGAGCTTAAAGAGATAGATTTTCCCACGACAGGACAGATCCAGAAAAATACGACACAACACCTTCTAAGTATACCAACCAATGAGTACCACCACTGCTTCCAACTGCAGAGTCACTGGAGCAAGTTTTTGTGCGCACAGGGATTATATTTTGAAGGTGAGTAGGTGGGAATTGCCAAATATGTGAGTAATAGTGAGTTATACAAATTACTCGTGAAGAGTTTTACTGCTCTTTATAGATGGTCTTCATTCTTGAATCAAACTGGCAGAATTTGAAATTACGATCAAATGGGGCAATCTTCATAATTTCTCCCTTCTTCGAACTCGTCATAATTTCCCAGTGTTTCTTCTTGATTAACGAAAGCTCTTCTTAACCTAATGGTAATTTAAAATTAATTTCAGTGAGGGCAGGCGAGTTGAGAGAGGACTCTGAGCTGAATAAATCTGCATTGGTCTTCGCTCGTTAACATTCGTGCATGTGGTGCTCTTTGCAATACCTTACACTATTTTTTATCGAGCTTCTTGGCATAGCTCACTTTTCGTTATAACGAAATTTCGAACTACATTATAGCCATGAATAAATATTTTGGATAAGCCTACTGGCGTGTAGAACCTCTTGTACAATGCTACATACGTTTCTACAGTTTCGGCGCATAATTTGACGAACTCATCCACATTTACTTAAGAGACCGAATTAATATCCTTCAAAATAACGGCACATCTACTGATGATTTTAACTTTGATAGACGCAGATAAAATAAGTCGGCAAAAACACATCTAGAGATGTTCCCATCATTTGTGGTTTTGAATCCAGGCTTGAAGACATAAACAAGAAGTCTGTCTCATTTCTGTTCCGAATTCCTCCTGAATGAATGTTTTTTCAAACGTTCGTTTCTTATCTTTAGTAATTTTGACATGTTCTGAAATTCTGTCTGTAACTGATGTGGAAAATCCATTTAAAAATTCGGATATAATCATGCAATACTGAAAGACATAATCTGTAGGTATCGGTGTCCACAATTCGTTCTCAAATTACATCAAAGTTGTTCATCTGGGTGCTCTTATTTTGCAGATATAGTATCGAAAGAACAGGACGGAAGCAATAAATAAATTCAAATTTAAATTCACAAAACTGAGAAATGAGACAAGGCAGGACAGATACAAAGTACGCACCTGACCTTATAGCTTCGCTTTCGGGTCTCACTTCACACTAAGGACAGAAACACCAACTTTGAAAACGCAGATAGTCCGCAACTAAAGTAAACATATATGTATTCCTTAAGCGTTAGAAGACATTGTAACTTCATAAGGTCCTCTCGATTCCTCTGCTTTTAGTCCATTACATATGAAGAACAGTGAACATCAATGAAACACGGACATCAACTATTCAGTAGTGGTAGGTTAAATTTACAGTAAAAATACTTAATCAGTTCAAAATACTTCATTTCCATACCGAAAGATTCCAACTAAATTTTATCCCCTCTTTCAGTGCTCATGCACACCAAACTTCACGAATTAATTTGGAAGGTTCCACACGCTACAACGTTGATAAAACCATTGGAATGTACTACCCGTAGGAACTTGCCAAATTCTAATCGTAGACGAAAGTAGGAAACAAGTAGTAATTAATTGATGAAAAGAGTTTCCAAGTCTGTATAAATTGAATAAACTTTAATGAAATTTAATAAAATATTATTAAAACATACAAATAATGAGTTGGCCACACTGCATTTCCCGAGCGACGGAACCTATAATGTTACGTAATATTCACACACAGTTCAACAATATCCCTGTGGCACGTGAGTGCATAGAACAGCGCCAATTCCTAGCTGCAATAATTAATGAATGTTCATACGGGCTGCAGACATGCAGAAACAAGGGGTAAATGACACTACCTTATTAATTAATGTTGTGATATACATTTCATATTATGTGACTACAAATTGGGAGCATAACAGGTATGTAATGTAAATATCGGTATGTTACTGCTTGTCATTCCTTTTGATCACTGAAGGCATAATACAAACATTGGTACTGCTGATTGGTCGACAATAGCATGATTACATGCATTATCATGTACTTGTGTTAATATATTTAAATTTAAATTTTTCGGTATACACCCTGTACATTTGGTAATTATATGCACGATATATTAGGATATATACTTGACACTATATAACACTATACTTGAATACTACAGTATCTTTAATGTCCGGTAGTGAACTATATCTAAAGGTAGTACGCACATTCAATGATTATGACGTAATGCAAAAGGTTGTTTTAATTTTGCGCCAATTAGGAAATCCCTCCAAGGTATTATATGCATAATGTGTCAATTTGAACACGCATTGTAGACAATCTTTAAAGAAATAGAAAAGGAAAGAAATCTTTCCACATTTTTATTCATGAAGAAAACGTTACTAAGCATCCCTGTAGCAACCTGCTCAGGCTAGGAGATGACGGTAAGATTAAGGAAGAACAACTTTTTAAACTCTTTTAGTTACGTTTCTTTTTGCGTTTTATTTATTCCTATTGTAATAACAGTAGTCTTGGGGACCATTGGCCACCCTCGTAGGATAATCGGTGTTCTACTGAAGAACTCAAATGATGGTGGAATATTGTTGCTATAAACGAATCACGAAAGGTCTAAATTACACTCTGGAGGTTCTGACGTGATTAAAAACAAAAGGACGACAGCAATTGTTGGAAAAGAGAAATGTGTACAAGAGAACATTGTGTCGGTAGGATGAGCAATTGAATATTAAGAGATAGACTTCGGACGTTCTATAGTTAAAACTTGATTCGAAAACGCCAGAAATGGGAGGAGCAAGAAAGGTCCGAGTGGGTGACAGACGATCCTTGTGAACAAACGCAATAATTACACAACGCTGGCTCTGACATGGGATAAAAGCTCCGATTTGACATCGATTGAGACAAATGATGGATGCATGAAGGAGTAAGAAATTGACTATCGTCGGTCGCTTAGGGATGGTAATTCGGTTGATATCTTCAATAAAAAGGAGTTGAAAATATGGAGAACATTAGCAACTATTGAACAAACAAACCACGGAAAGGAAAAGGTAACCCTAACCACTTCACCTTCGTTGTTAGGGAATAACAATCATACAAATGAATTTACTCCAAGGCTGGTGAAAAGGGTAGAAAGAAATAAAAGATAACATTTGAATACTGTAAGACATCGCTTAACAAGCAACAATTATAAAAATGTTCCTCAATTCTCCAGGGGGATATTACAGCTGAAAAAGCCAGATTGTCGATGAAACATAGTAACAATGATTTTGTAAGAAAAAGAAACTTGATCCGAAACGCCACTCTGCAGTGCATGTCGTTTGAGAGGGAACGGGGTGATATGAAATTGTGGGGTGGGGAACTATTGTTAACAATAGTTAAGTGAATGCTTTCAATGTGTTACTGGATAAAGGAAAGCAAAATTAACAAATGTGATGCGCCTGCAGAGGAGTCAATACGATCGGTAAATGTTAATTAACATCTGTTGCAATTAAAGGTGATTGGGATAGACCAAAAATACTTGTTTAAAAAGGAAAGTTCAATGTCGACTTTTCCAAGTAACTCAATCTGTGAGAATCGGTGGAGGGAAAGGGAGGAAGAGAGATGTGATGTGATGTAATAGAAATCAGTCCTTTCATCGTTAATGTGATACCACAGACCATTGGTGCAACTACCCAACGATGGGTAAGAGAAAATGCATGCAGTTACTGTCTTTCGAGATATGTGCGTATACAAGTGTACGTGTCATAATATTAACATTTCAATACTGTATGTTGCCCCCCGAATACTGAGGAACGTTGAAGGCGGATACCGTTCCACTATTTGGGACATACATATTTTTAAATTAGTTGCCAAATATAGTTGTATATGAATTTAAATACAGTGCAAATAGGACTAGACTGAAGGGAGTGTTAATTATTCTTCCGCTTATTACTTTTAGACTGGCAGAGGTCCTCGGGGTCAGCTTGGAACAGTACTGAAATAACGGGAAATGGGATGTTAACTGCATTGAATCAAATCCTAGTAACAGGAGATTGTCGATTGTCTAAGACCACTCAGCCCGTAACAGATAAGTTGAGACGATTAGGGTCCTTTTATGCACATACAAATTGAACGCTCTAAACATGGGCTAGAGACTGTACAGTACTGATATTTTGTTTGGTAGCTATTTTCTCCGGCAGTGTGGCATTACAGCAATTAACTTGTACACTATACAATAAAAAGATAACGATGACAATCGGTGTTCACCCGGAGCCGCGAAATGCGAGATGCCTTATACGGAAATGCAGTTTAACAAACAAATTAACTCTAATGCCTTCCCACTGCTCTGAGGATTCTGAAATACTACTACTACTACTACTACTACTAATAATAATAATAATAATAATAATACGAAGAAGAAGCGTAAGTCAACGCTGACGTAGCAAACCTTGAGACGGTGACATTATGTTGCAATTGTCAACTTAATAACGCTACAGCCCGTCAATATGGCCATGTATCGAATGTCTTGAACAACAGAGATACAATTTTGACACACTACAGTTATATTATATACACATTTGCCGCATTTAAGAAAGCCATACAGAATATTGTAAATAAAACCGATTCTTTAAATATAATGCGTAGTCGCTAGTTGCAAAATACAAAATAAATTCCTCCCAGAATGAACAGCAATTGATTGTGTGTCTCTAGGTACTAGGATCAGGTAATTTGACTACGATGCGCATTTCAAAATAGAATATGTACCAATGGTGATATTACGCTCGCATGATACTGAGTAGACGCAAAACCAGACAGGTTACTAAATATACACTTCCGTACTATGTCAGACATACTATTGATACAGCATAAGATTTACGGGGTGGTTTTCTGTAGGACATATAGTACACAGACGGAACGGGGTGCACGGAACAACGCTGCAACGGTATTTGTATAGAAGAACAGCTGTAACATATAACAAGATAAACAGGCTTAATGACTGGGAATGGCTGTAGTGAGTACCGACTTGTCAAGTTGACAAGTCTACGTGTTCGTAAGTCGCCTACGGACTATTAGTAGGGGCCGACATACACTGGTGACATCATAGCTTAATTGATGACAGTTTTTGCAAGAATCAACAAAAGGAGAGTAATAACAGCCAAAATAGCTCCCTCCTTACCGGTTGCGAACTTTGAGTTGGTTAATAATTAAGACACCTGTTTGTTGTAAATATCCAATTTCGCCGACTCTACAGCAATAACAGGACTCAGTGAAGCCATGAAAGAAGGGATAGTGCTAAGAACACAAAAAAATAAATTAATACATCATTTAAGCAAACTCCTTGGTTTTGACCTCTCCAGACAAACTGGAACCAATTGTCTTTCCTTTGATTTCATTGGATACCCACAGTACACTATTATAATGACACAAAGCACTGTGATTGGTCAACCTTTTCTATAAAGGGGCCTCATCGACAGGAACCGAACCCAGATCCATCTACGATGGCAGTTTGTGGCTATTCGAGGTTGGAAGTGAGCGAGAATTGTATTTTGAATGCTATAAAGTGCTGGATCCAAACTTTTCCTGTGGCATACATACAGTGCTATTTTGCCGTTTCTTTGGAATCCGAATGTCACAATTGTACTTGTATTAACCTATCAATGGAAGTCTTGAAATACGAAGTTTTGGAGGCCTTGGCCTTTCTCGGAACATGTGATAAACTTTATGAAATATACGTAGAAATGCATCCAGATAAGGACATCGTAATAGGGAACTTTATGAAAACATATTACGAGATATTGACGGATGATGACTTCATAGAACCAATATACGTTACCCTATGGAGAAAGGACTTTGAGCATGGTGATTCAGTCTTGGCTTTGGAGCAGAAGTAAAATAAACAAGAAAACGTTGTAAATAATGTTGTTTACTGTGCAATTGCCTAATAAAATGGTTGGCTTTATTATTAGTACATTGATCCCTACATAATATCTAAAAAATATTACAAGTCAAGGTATAAACACAGTTCAATTATACACAATAATGTAATTACACATAAGAGTGGTACAATGTACACGCATAAAAATAATGTAGTAACCTCCCATGATACAAGGTTTGGGGTTGCATATAAACAAACTGCAACAAGACAAAGGAGTATAACTGTTCGGATACAGTTTTTGTCATTCATATTAACAAATCAGTACAAAGAACATTTGTCTAACCACCAGGATACAGTTTTTGCCTTTCATATAAACAAATTTGTACAAAACTACTGGGATACAGGTTTATTTGACTCATATAAACAAATTAATACAAAATATACCCCGGTGGCTAGACACAATTATTTTGTATTAATTTGTTTATATGAGTCAAA